>VWPW01021507.1:0-133763 GCA_013389825.1 Crypturellus undulatus | reverse complement strand
TTTCTCTCTTTCCTAAGAAAATTTCATTTTTGCTTATCATGGGGCTTAACGAAGAATGACAATTAAAAAAACCCTATAACTGACTTTTTATTATACTTCCTGAACTTGCTGTGAGTTTCTGAATATAATTCTTTTCCCAGTTGCTTTTTCCAAGATTATTTTGTTAGCATGTCTAAACAAACTTCTTCATTTCAAAGGGACTTAGCTGCACGAGACACTTAATTTCCAAGAAACAAATTGATGCCTCATTTAAAATAAAATGAAAATCAAATTCCACCCTTCCAACTTTGAGCCTTTTATTTTCTTGATCTGTATTATGCTCATAAATTGCATCCCTGATTTTTTTTTTTTTTTTTTTGGTAGGAGAAAATAACCAAAAAAACAAACAAACAAAAAGGAAACCCTCCTTTAAAATTCTGTACACATCTGTCTGTGGAATATATATTAAAAAAAAAAAAAGAGAGAAATAGAAAAATAAAGGCAACAAGGGTATATCTATGGTGCCATCATCCAAGGTAGAGCAATTATAAAGTATTATTGTTAAAACCCAAGGCATGGGAAACTTTCAGACTGCAGTAATTAAAGATCTTATTATTTCATAAGCTGTGAAAGAATAGGGGAAATAGTGACTTCTGTCAAACCCTCTGTGTATATCTCTGCACATTCTGCAATGTTCTGACAGCTCTCACTACTTTTTTTGTGTGTGTCTAACAAAAATCAAGTAATGTACCTTTGCTGATGCTAATCTCCTGTGACAACGCAGACCAATGGGGTGCATAGGTGTATGAAACATAGTATAAAATGAAAATACTGCATATTAAGGAGGCTAAAAAAAAGTTTTTATTCAATTCTATTCCTGTGTCCTTTCAGAAGGGTGTATTATTATCAAATCTCTGTACATCCAAAGGTATGACCTCAGCAACAACAGTCTTTGCTCCGCACTTACCTATTTGAACTATTTTTCTGTATTGTTTGATGTCTTGGAAATACATAAAACACCAAATAATAAATCATTTATCTGTATTTTGTTTTTCATTTACACCTCTTAGCTGCTTACAGCATACTGGGGCTCTTCTTTGCATTGATTGGAAACTACAGGCCGGTCTGCCTCACCTCTGTCCCTGGAGAGGTGATGGAGCAACTCATCCTAGAGATGCTCATCCATCTAGGCATGTCAAGGAGGAAAATATGGTGATGAGGATTAATCAAAATGGATTTACCAAGGGGAAGTCATGTTTGGCGAACCTGATGATAACCTTCTATGAAGGGATGACTGGCTAGATGGACGATGGTAGAGCTGTGGATCCTGTCTACCTTAATTTTATCAAGGCTTTCAACACTGTCCCCCATAACATCCTTATGGGGAAGCTCAGGAAGTGTGGGTTAGACAAGTGGACAGTGAAGTGGAATGAGAACTGTCTGGATGGCAAATCTCATGATGAATGGTCATGATAAATGGGCTCGAGTTTAGCTGGAGGCCTATGGCCAGTGGTGTCCCCTAGGGATCGTTACTGAACCCAGTGCTGGTCAGCTTCTTCATCAATTCCTTGGATGAGGAGACAGTGCACCTTGAGCAAGTTTGTAGACAATACCAAACCAGGTGGAGTGGCCAACACTCCAGAGGGCTGTGCTGCTATTCAAAAGGACCTAAACAAATTGGAGAGTTGGGCACAGAGGAACCTCAAGAGGTTCAATAAGAACAAGGGCAGAGTCCTGCACCTGGGGAGAAATAACCCCAAGCAACAGTACTAATTAAGAGTTGACCTGATGGAAAGCAGCTCCACAGAGAGGGATTTGGGAGTCCAGGTTGACAACAAGTTAACCATAAGTCAGCAATGTGCCCCTATGGCCAAGAAGGCCAATGGGATCCTGGCCTGCATCAGTAGGAGCGTTGCCAGCAGGTCAAGGGAGGTGATCCTGCCCCTCTACTCAGCTCTGGTGAGGTTGCACATAGAGTATTGTGTGCAGTTCTGGGCTCCCCAGTACAAGAGGGATGTGGAACTTCAGCATAGAGCAATGCAACCTCAACCATTCTGTGATTCTGTGATATTCTGTAATATGTATATATATACACAATTATAACAAACCTGTAGGAAAATACAAATATTTTTGCATCTGTTTTACCTACAGATATGTATTGAGACCTTTATAAACAATAACTGGATACGTAAATACAAAATTTGACCTCAAATATGTTCAAGTAAATTTGAAAATGAGCAAATTCTTCCATGTATTAATGATGTTTCTCCAGAGTTTCTCCAAAATTAAAACAATGCTACTGAAAAACAAGTTTAGTTCATAATTATTTTCTGCCTTAAATTAAGTATGGTTAGCCACTGATGATTTTTGCATATGTACCATTCTATTTTAACCATGTAATTTCATTACCCAGGATCATTATCCATGTCACACTCTATTTACTCCTGTGACATCCTTCCAGCAATCAAATGATACAATATTTTTATTATTTCTTTCCTATCTCTAACTCTCTTGTATTTAGCAAAAGAGCAGGCAAATTCCTGGTCCTCAAGCATTTATTTCTGCATAGTAATATCTTCCAAATGTTGCTTTCGGAAATGGGAATAAGAAGAGAATATTAATCAACCTGAAAGGCATGTGCAATAAACCTGAAGTATTTGAACCCAGACCAGAAATGAAGGACTTGGATCCATCCCTTTAGAAAATGGGCTGATTTGTCTTGGATTCAAAGCAAAGTATTTACAGCATATTTTATATGAACATACATCAACATAAGCTACATTGTGTTACAAAAACATGGGCTACTTTACCTAAATGGAAAGACTTTTTCCATTTGACAAAGCCAACGAGAATTTGGAGCTGGAAGTCAAAGAGTTAAGTGCTGGCAGTCCCAGTAACTGCACCACTCACACTGGAATTGTACCTTTGTTGCCAAGGCAGGCATAAGTGCCTGTTGCACTTACCTGTAATCAGGAGTTTAAACAGCAACTTTTTTAGGAGACAGATCTCTGTCTTACTGCAATATAAAAGTTTCACTGAGTCAGTTTCTCACTGCTCTCAGGCTTTTCCCAGAACTATCCCAAACAATATAGTCAAAGTATATAAAAATTCATATAATGTAACAAATGAGATATAGATAGATTGTCAGTAGAAAAAAAACATTTCAAAGCAGCTAATTCTCATACCCACACTAGCATGTCACAGCATTCAAAAGGATCTCTCAGGAAGGATTTTACTGTATTACCTGTGATATATTGTTAATAATGAAACTGATGGAGTATCAGGACAGAAAAGATGTTTATGAAGAATATGAGGGTATATAAATATATAGACATATATGCATATTACAGCTGTTTTCCCAACTAAATGTTCATTACAGAAGTCCTCTTCCATATATTTGGTGAAATGCAATTGCCCAGAATGAAACAGACATGAAGAAAAGGTGTGCACACCTAAAAGTCTGTTTTCTGTCATAAGTAGAAAATTAACCTAAGATGTCAGAGAGCTGCAGGAATAGATAGCATTGAACAAGGAAACAAAAAGCACATCCAAGTTTTGCTGCTGCTTTGTTTCAGTGACATATTTTTGCTGCAGTACTATGGACCAGATATTTGTTTTTCTCCTCCCCACATCCTGAAGTCAGTTCCTCTTCCACATTTTTAAATACTTTCATTTTCTTTCCATAAAACTTTTTTGCTTAACCAAATGGATATCTACACCATCATGAAAGCTATCTTTCATATTTGTATATTTCCCATTATTATGGGCCTTACTCATCCTGACATTGACTTTTGGACCAACCACACAGCCCAATCTCTGGTCCACAGTAGTGTCTAATACGTGGTGCTGGGGCTTCCTCAGCTGTCCCCAACTGCCTGCTCCCTTGCAGAATGGTGGGACATGCAGTGGCTGCAGAGTCCTGCCCCACCACCACCAGGAGCCCCTGCCAACACTGGCTCTGATCTCAGTCCTAAGGAGCCACCTCAGTTGTAAAATGGACAGACTCATGAAGGTATTTAGAGTGTCCACTCTATTCCAGATAACGAGGTCATCAATAGATGTCCCGATGTTGCAAATTAACTTGAATTCCTCGAGGTCTCAGAATAAGAACCAGTTCATGTGGGACTGCATCTTCCTGGGATCTCTACAGAGCTCAATAAGGTGGAGATGGTTTGTCCTCCTCAGCTGCATGGAAGTTGAACATAGACTTCAACATGTCAGAGCTTGCAAATCTAAAAAAACATCAAACCTCATGTGTCTGCATCTACCAGCTTCTGTACCAGTATCTTCTTGATGATAAAACTCCATCAGAAAGCACAATCTGATCATGTTTCTCTGTTTCTTAAGACATGATTAAGAAGATTTTGTCGCTCATGTTGAGCTAAGTACTGGAAAACACCTAGTTTGCTCCCAACCTCTCTCCTGGAATCAGGCATTACTTCTGTTCAAACAAAAAGCAGTTTGATTTGATGGTCATCAAGATGTACAACATATCCATGCACTGCACCAAGCTTGGCTATTGACACAGCATCATTCCTTCTGTTTTTAAATTCCCAAGATCAAATGTGTCCACATGTGACAATAAACGAGGATGCACAATTCACATACCCAGTATCACGTTGTGAATGTTTTTAATCCCTAGAGAGAGACTCACCATGCTTGTTTAGTCAGCTCCAGATGAAAATATAGCAGCATATACCTTACAGACTTCCAAAAACTTTACATCTATGTGCACCATTACTGCTACAGTTACAAATGTCCTTAATGAATGAAGTGCATGAATATATATAAAAAAATCAAATCAGAATCAAATACAAAAAGAGTTTCTTATGGGGCTAAACAGAAAATTGATACAATGCTGTACTGAATTGATCAAAGGTGTTTCACAAAAATTTATTTTCATATAAAGATAATATAGTTGCTTCTGTCAGGAGTTAGAGCATCAAGAGCACAAGGACTTCAGGATTCAAAGGCAAATCATTCTTGGGGAGTAAAACCTGACAGTAAGAAAATTAAGAAAAATCATTGATTTCTTTAAGATGTTACAGAATTTGTTGTTTCTTGACAGATTGCATCTTTTAGGCCAGATTACTGCCTTTCCTACTTTCAGACATATACTGAGAAATTAATGCTTAGTTTCTTCTGGTTAAGTAGATAGTGTATACGCTGACCATATTTAAAAGAGATGGGGTGTTGAAAATTACTTGATGAGCACAAGCAAATTTTCAATGGTGATATTATTGTAAGAAAAACAGAAACAGTCATTTTCTAAATCTCTTTTCCATTTCAGGAATATCTGCAGTAGCTTATCGCATAGAATTTCAGCTTTGAGCAATGTAAGGCAGTCAGGGGCATTTTTCAGTCTAGATGTAATTGCATTTTTATGAAATCATCTTTCCTTGACAGGAAGATTTAGATGTACTTGATTTGTGACTGCCTTATAGAATTTAGTGTAAATTCATGGCATATTAGGAAACAGGTTTAGTGACAAACCTTGCAGAAAAGATCAGTCAAAACAAAATAAAATGGAAAAAAAAAAAAGAAGGGGGAAACAGGAAAGAAATATCATGCAAAAACTTCATTACTTGCAGAAAGAACTAATTCCACTGCCAACTCTGAATGATCCTACCCAGTAGTACTTTTGAGAAGCAAAGCATTTATTACATTTCATATTGAGTTTTCTCCTATCTATTCTCTGAAACATGATATAAATCAGAGATATAAGTTTCTCAGCTTTGAGCTAGCTGAACAAACCACAAGAGATTGAACAAGAAATCAGTTTCACTTAACACTACAAATGTGTGACAATACCTATGATATCACATTCATACAGCAAGCAGTGCAAAAAATTTGAAGTGAAAGTACTGTTGATTTACTGGTAAAATTGCACATAAAAAATTATCTTGGATCCAATTCTTTTGTGGCAGAACATTTCAGCTTTTCCACCAAAAAAAAAAGAAAAAAAGAAAGTAGAAACTAATACTAAATAATCATTAACTGAAATCTACAAATTATTTTAACTTTTTTGTGGTGTTTAAAAAATCAAATTCAACATAAATTCATAAACAGCCTGTTACCCTCAAATACATTTTTTTCCCAAAAACCTATCACCTGATAAGTTTTCTTCTTTCTCTTCAAAGTATACAAAAAAAAATCTTTCTCAGATTATACCTGTCCTACAATATACAAAATTAATTGTAAGATGAAGCAGATGGCAATTTGTAATTACTAATCCTGATTCTCTAAAAGTTGCGCATATCCTAATCCCTTGATCAGTTCTTCTGTTCTTAGCTGCAAACCATCTGTTAGCCATTCCTTCCATCATTCAGATGATAAGCTTCCTGAGACATGTCTGTTCAGGGCTTAACGTGACCTAGCCATTCTGGCAGATCTATCTGTAAGATAAATAACGGTAACAATAAATAAACCAACAAACTGTGCAGCAAAGAAAGCATTGCTCACGTTTCTAAATCTTCTAATTAACAGAAACAATTAACTTGCTGTGGTCACATAGAAGCATTATGTTAAAAGAATTTCCAGAACTTTATTTTTATTCATGAGTGCTCTCTTTTTGGATATGTTTTAAACTAGTGCCCTCTGTGTGTCTATCCATCTTCAGTTATTTTACTGTCGATTATATCCACAGTAGAAGTAAACATCATCAGTAAGAAATTAACTGCAGACAGTCAGCATCTTAAATGTTCTATTTGAAGGGCTGAAACTAAATAAAAGAAAATCTTGAATGTTGACTGAAAGTCATAATAGGGAAGAGGAAACCCTATAGACCCAAAGAAGCAGTTTATACTTTTTCCTGTTTTCATATAAGATTAATTCCTAGCCTTACAGGAGGATGAGTTTGCAGAAAGAATAGTAACTTTTGAAGCAATTCTATGAAAAATGCAGACATTTAATAAAAGATAAAAAGTTCCTTCAGAATGTCATTTTGTTATTAGGGAAAAAAAAGTTGAATTGGTCATAGGGGTTAAAAATCCCTAATGCTGCCAAGATCTTGTCCTTATTGGATAGGTATGGAAGAGAAGGAAGAAAGGACCTTAACTTGACATTTTGTCACTTTTGAATAGTGCTAGGTTTTGTGATGATGGCCAAGTTGGGATTCACTTGAAACTCATCAGCATTTTTCTATAGATTTATTAACCTTGTTTGCTGAGATTGTGTGGCTGGTCAAATTAGATTTCATGCTAAAAATTTCTTTGGGGACTGTAGATGTGCTGGGATATGTGCACTTACTGGAGTTTAATAGAAATAATGAATATTCTCATCTCATGAACAACATCTTCGGATGATGAATGCTAAAAATGAATTATTTTTAGGATAATGGAGTTCCTAGAGAATGTCATGAAAATGTGTTCTTTCCAGTAATTTCCATGTTTTATGCTTCCCACTAGAATTATAAATCTTGTTGAGAACTAGATCATGTATGATAGTACTCCCAGTACTACCAGGTTTCTGGCTCCTGGAAATTCTGCGGATTTCTTGGTAATGGTCAGTTTACTTTTGTTCTCAGTAGAACTATCCTTCAATAGCTATTAATTCCATGTGCGATTGCATAACATTATGATATTACAATACATAAATTGTAGAAATCAGTACCTATTTTCAGATTTCACAGCAATAAACTAACTTAAGAGTCAACTATCATAATGCAGCATCCTTGACTATACCCTGTAACAATGGGTGACTTAAATGATATGATTCACTGCGATGTCATTACAGTTTCATACCAGTATAGTTCTGTTGAAGGATACTTGCTCTGAAATGGTGTAATTTAAGTTAGCTAGAGCCATGCTTTTCTTCCTTTCCTGCCTTGCCCCGCCTCACCTCGCCTTGCCTTTCGCCTCACCTTTTGCCTCACCTTTTGCTTTGTCTTGCCTTTCTCCTTTCCTCCTTTGTTTTTTCCTAAATGCTTAAAAGTATTTGACACACAAACCATTTTAGAAAAGGACAGATATTTTTTTTCTGTCACAAATCATCATTCCATTACTTCACTGGAACATCTTGAGATTTCTTTAAGGGGTGGGTGTGGAAAGGAGTTTGCTGAAGGAAGAGCTTCTTTGTTCCAGAATGCATATCAGAAGAAAAATTACTATGGGTATATTTTTATTGTTATCAAAACACCACATTTTCTCCTCTAACTGATGGGTTAACTTTCACCATATGTGGAGCTAACTTCAACAAACATGCAACAATCACTGAAATTTTAAAAGGAACCTGTGGAAGAACGGTCTGGAAAAGGAAAAACTTAGGGAAGAACTAGGGCCTAACAGACGTTTTGGCATTATAGCAGCTTGCTTGGGCTGAGACACAGTTGCCACTTCCAGGATGGCTCCTCTGCTCCTCCACGGTTCCCTGGGCAGCAACCCTGTTGCCCTCCCTGTGCTAGGTCGCTCATGAGCCGCACAGTAGCTGCCCAGTGGGAGATATACGATAAGATGTCCAGTGCTGAGCCAGCAAAGGTGGCAAATCACTCCTTTCGGGTGGACTTTGCTTGAATTTTGCTTGTTATAAGCTCGTTATAATGTCAAAACACACCTCCATCCCCAAAGTTACCCGCCTCTGAGGTACGACCACTCCTCACTGAGCATGTGCTCTAGATTTCCAATTGACTATGCCTTTAAATGAAAGCAAGAAACTTTTTCACCAATCAATAACAATATTAAGTATGACTTACTGAATGTAAAGAAGAGTATAAAAGGTGAACTAAGGATGAGAAGCTGCGGGGAGAAGATTCCATTGTAAATTTTGGATCAGTCGACGGGCTCAACCCCCTTTCCTCCCCTCGGGTCAGGACGCTGCCTGAGGAGACTAAGGAGGAGGAAGGAAGAATCCATCGTAACTCCTGGGTCAGTCGATGGACTGATCCCCCTTTCCTCCCCTTAGGTCAAGACACTGCCTGAGGAGACTTGAAACTGAGAGCCCTCTCCCATCTTCTGCGGCGAGTGATGATTGCACATTTGTACATCAGAGATAGCTAAAAACCCCACGCTGTAGTAGAGGATTTCCTGTACTGACATCTGAAATCTGCTTTGTAAATGTTGCTTTTGAATAAATCCTGTTTCTGAACTTGACTACTTTTTTGGGGGGGTGATCGGACCTACAGTTGACTGTTTGTGAATCCAATACTGCCAGAGCTGAGCTTGTAGTTGATCACACTATTTGGGAACTCGATGCACTCCTAGGAAGTCGATCGGATCTATGGTCCTCAGACTGTTTATGAATCTGATACTGTTTTGAAATCTCCTTCTCCCTCGCACCACCACTACTGCATTCAACCTGCAGCATTTTCACAGTACCCAAGGACACTTACTGTGAAGAATATCAATGATAAAAGGGGTCAGTTACAACCACTAATAGGAATACCAAATTTTCACACCAAATTATGCTTGGACAAGATTTTTCAACAAGACTCATGCTCCCATTACAGACTTCAAGAACATTTTTCACAATGTTCAATGTTTTCACAATTTTTCACACACAAATTTCCTGTGCAAAGTTGCATTGTCACTGAGTCTCAGGCATGTTGCATTCACCAGAGTGGATCTGGAAAGATTGTAAAGCTGACATTTGGTCTCCTGGGCATCTCTCCTTCAGTCCTGGGCCATCTGGCAGCTCCTATTCATGTTCATTGACAATTATTCAAATATGTTGTTTAAAGTCCAAGGATCAACAAGTCTTAAGTGAGCCCATATTCTCCCTTGTACTGGTCATTTCATAAACATAATTTTGTGGTACGTACGTATGGTGAAGATGTTTTTCTTAGATAGCAGGTAAAGAAATTTGGTGTTTGATTTTTGTATTACCTTATGGTTGTGAATATGTTTGCACGCAGATGCAGAACTAGCCTGTATTTTGGATTATTTTATTAGTTAATGCATTTTATTTTCTTCTGTCTGTACAGATCAATCAAAATTATATCTTAGACTTCCCTTAATCTCTACTGAGTGTTGTGTCTAATCTGACAGCCAGTCCTCTGGGGCAGGTAACCATGCCAATTAAAAAAGAAACCCAAAAATCTAACATCATAAACACAGCTCTCCAGTCATGAGTCAATGCTTGCATAGTTAGTAGTGGTGCGGTATGGAATATCAGTGATCAATTCTTCATACCTGATTATAAAGAAAAGGAGACCTTGTACTGCTCAATGGGTTTGTTCCAGTCTTATATACACAATCTAGAGGTGGGCCCATCTGTGCTATCCCTTATTACTGACATTAGCTATTCTCCATGTGGTTAAATTCAGAGATCCTCACAAAAAGTTAAGTAGTTTTCCCCAAAAAAGTTTTATGGCTTTTTTTCTTGCTGGTATAAGAAATTGCTGGCATTTGGTGGACTGTCCATTAATGTATATCCTCATTGCTAAGTTGTTCATATATTGAACATATTGTTCAATTTGTGAACATATATTCATATATTATCAGATAATCTGCTTTGCAAAATATGTTTTCATTTTGTGAACATATATTCATATATTATCAGATAACCTGCTTTGCAAAATATGTTTTCTCGGCTAATGTGTGGACCACCCACCAGGTTATATTTTTTCTTCAAGTGAAAATCAATGTTCTTTTCAACATTATAAACAATGTTAAATTCACTTTCTTCTTTTCAGTCTACAGAACAGCAACAAATGGTTTTATCCTGATATCTTAAAAAAAAAGGTGTGTTATATCAGTTTGCCTGGCGACCCACTATCGTTACATTTGGAATCTATTGGCCAATATCAGTATAATTTGTGGGAACAATAGAAAGACCAGAAGGCCTTAAGATACTTAGATCATCACACACATTCTGGAAATTTTAGATAGCATAGATAGATAAGACTCCTTGGCATCTTGGCATCCTCTCTGTGGATGCTAGTAATGTATTAAATTTGTTAGGAAACAATTGTCCAAACAACATGCATGAATAATATATACAATTTACAAATATCTACACAGTGGCTCCAGATTGGCCATTGTAGCAGAAAATGTCTAGATTATATTTAGCACCTGCAATATAGCTATATATTTCAATTGCTGGACCGAGAGCTTCCTGTGACTGCAGCTCCTTTCATATTTGTGAGTGAGTACATATAAGTAGGCACAAATGTTTATGCTAAGCCAAAAGAAAGGGTAAACGGAAGATAGGGCTGAATTATCAGTACTTTTAGAGACACGGGATCCTAGTGCTCTAACTGCTGTGAAAGTGTAAGAAACAAATCTTTGCTCCAAAGAAATTGCAGTTGGATGCAGTCCTGTCACATACATAGAAGTAAGAGTTTATTGTTAAAGAACTAGCATATGTTCTACATGTGTGAAGCAAAACTTTGCAAAGAAAGCAAAAGAGTACTGAAAAAGAAAATATTCAGAAATGGCAAATAGCTCTCCATCTCAATCACTCCGCTTTTACAAAAATCTACTCTGCGTATGACATATATAGATATTTCAGTAAATAAACTCAGTTATCTTAGAATCAAAGAATCAAAGAATCATGTCACTTCAAAATCAAAGTTATATAATGAAATTATTTTATTCTCTTCTATAGGTGTCGGTGAATATTGGGTCATAGAAAATACAGGAATTAGTTTGAGGGCCTTGGATATTTTAGAATTAGAAATATGGACTCATAATTCCTCATTAATTAAGCTCTACTTTTTACATTTCCCTTACTCTTAATAAAAAATATTTTAAAAAATTACAAAATTCTTTTTTAGATCTTCCTGTATTTTAAGAAGTAATACTTCAGTCATAAGTACAGCAGTTCTAATAATCAGACCTACAACATCATAGTATTCTCCCTGAGCTGAGAAAGGTAGAGTAAATTTTATATTTTCATTTAAGATGTACAGCACTACAAAATTAGTACATGGAGGGACAGCTTTGGCATATTTGAAAAATACGATGGATTAAAATGCACGCTCTCACATATGTTTGTTTATTATATATACAATGTAAATATAGATGTTCATTGCAGTATATTACTGAGGAGAGCTTGTTGTTTTGCCATATGCCTGTTTTTTACACTTTCTGTATCTTGTTTTTTGATTAACTCTCCCTCTGACAACGTGTTCAATATAAACAAGGCTTTTTTGTCCTATTATTATGTGACACCATGAATAACAAGTGGTCAATTATCTTCTACCTAGCATCATCAGAAAGGAAATTTAATTTAGCTGCATCTTCTCTCATCGTTGTACAAAGGACATTTCCTAACCTCAGTGGCACTTTAATTAGCATGATGGTGGAAAATGTTATTTTCTATTATTAGGTAGTTAGTTTAGGGCTTTATCGTGTAAATCATGACCTTCTATTATAGTTGGAAAAGTTTAGATAATTTTCTTTTGACCCACTGAAGCAGACAATCTCACTCTCTTTCTAACTTAAAACCTAAGTTGAGGAGTGCACTAGGACAGTTCCTTTTCAAGAGAACGTTATGTGAAACAATTTATTTTAGATTATCAGAATTGAGTATAGAATGTCTTTTGCTTCAAATATGGAGGCAGTGATGGGCCAGAGATTTCACTCAAAAGACCTATTATTTATGGCTTTTATTTTGATATATAATATATATATATTTTTTTTAAGTTGTCCAAAGCACTTACCGATCAATTCTGTGAGGTGGGCATTAAGTCTCATTGAAAATGGACAAATAAGAACAGTGAATTCATTTAGACTGATTCAGCTTTATACAACCATTGCTGCTTCATCGCAGAATGCACGGACTCTTAGACCTACTTTCCAAACAGGATGTGAAAGAAAAGAGTCCAGAACAGAGCACGAGAATGCAAGTCAATACACAGCCCAGAGCAACTGAGCCAGTAATTGTTATTTACTATGTGGCCTCACTGCTTTCACTTGCATAATAACTGTGTTATATTGCAAGTGAACATATAGACCTATATATCAGTAAGGGGAAAAAAGGCAGGGAGGATTATAATTTTTAACAGATTGACAATTCAGGACAATATCCAACTTAAAAACTCTTTATAGGATTGAATTATAGTAAGAATACACTTTGTCAGTACTATCAGTCATTATCACCACATAGATAAAATAGATAGTTCTTAAGGAATCTATAGTAAGCCATGAGTATACAATGTCACAAACCAGCCACAGACTATTTAGCAGTGCTAACAGTCAGCACATGCGACTACAATCCTTAAGGGTCTACAGTTGCTGATATCAAGGTGATCAGACTCATGAATTAGGGAAGCCAGGACTAAAATAGTCTGTCTTCCTTCTTCCTCACCTTCCCCAATCATCTGAGATGTTATATGTTGTTCTGAGCACTCCTCAAAAGAAAAGGAAATGACCTGATCTGATACCGTATTCTGGCATTCTGTTTTCCTGCATGTATTTTTTCAACTATTCTTGGTGTTGTCATTTATGTATCACTAGGTTAAATGATATTTTAAAAGTATGTTAGATTTAAATAGACATCTGACTAAATGTGATTTAAAGAAAATCACGTAGAAGAAAAACAACATTTAAGGGAATGGCAGGAATTTTGGTAATAAATCATGTCACAGCTTTCATAAGGGACATAAGTGATTGATATGAACCCTGTAAAAGATTTCAATCTGCCAGTCTTTTCATCCCTCTCACTTGAAGTAACGATTAACAGTGTCTGGGATCATATGAACCTCTTTCTCTCACTGCCAAGGATACATGTACAGAAGCTGCATTTGGTGAAGCTCTGTCATTCCTTTGAACTAGCAGCTAGACTGTCCTATCCATGAATGCCCCTCTCCTTTCTGTCGTAGGCATTTTGTCAAAGATTCAGGGTCATGAACATAACGGCATCAAGCACACCAGTAGACATGTGGGACAACTATAAATCTTCCTGCCCACATTGCAATGCCAACTCCAGAGTAGGTCAAGCTACTGACTCTGTCTATCCTGTGATAGTGAATTTGTGATATTCTGTACATGTTTCTGTAGACCTTCCTGAATAATACTTGAATATTCATATTGATATGAATGAGTTAGCTCTGAAGACACTGAAATAGCCACTTCAAAGTCAAGGATTTAATTACAGTTTGTTAACAGAATAAAATATTTCTAAAAATGTTTTCCTCTGATTGGTCTTCTAAGTCACTTTTTCAGACGGTAACAAAATGATATACTGTTTCAGAATATAAAGATGGAGCACAAAAAGGGAAGACAAGTAAAAACAGGAAAAAAGATCCAGCTTTGAAAACTCAGGTCTCCATATAGTCCTACACAACCAACACGGAAATGTGTGCTGTAGAAACTGTGAAAGCTGTAAAAAACTGTAGAAGCTATGCAAAAATATATTCAGTCTTCATCGTACCATCATAAATAAATGGATATCGCTTATCCAAATTTGTTCTAATGTCTTTCGTCTAAGACATATGGAAGCAATATTTCCATTAAAATTCCATTAAAACAGGAAATTAAGGCATAAGTATAACCCAAAGACTTGTTGGTTATTTACAGAACAGGTAATATTTAGAATTAAGCAGGAGATTGAATCCAGGGCTAGATCCTACTCATTTGCTTTAATTCTTGTACTGGAAGAAGCAATAAGCAGCTGACTATCTGGTCAGTTTGTGATATTCATTTTTCTGTATGCCTTCTTGAATACTCTCTTCTCAATGGCTATGCCACTGTCTTGCTAGCATGTTAGACGTTGAACAATGGACGTTCATATAGTTCATATTCCAAACATCTAAGGCAACATTAGCCTAAAGACAGTAACAAACTAGGTACTATCTAAGCAATGAGATTGCTGATACTAATAGAGAACAAGCTAATTAAGCTGTTTTTTTTTCTCTTCTACCATCATCTCTAATTTATGTGAATTCTGCAACTATTTTTTATTTATCTAATTATTTTCTCAAGCTCTGAGGTACGTGAGATATTATCTGCACCTGGTAAGAAAAAGAAACAAGTTTTTCCCTCTGACTTCTAATGGGTGTCTCATTCCCCATCTGTATCAGCAGATGGAAAAATATCAGCTAAACATGACATTAAAAACTCTGCAAACATAAATGGCCTTCAAAAGGAATTTCAGACTACAAGGATGAAGACTGATCTGCATCGGCTAGAAGCTGATGAAGATCTTTAAAAGGAAATGAAGCTATGGTAATTTAACAATAACTGAGATATTTAACTCTGTGCCTATAGATAGCTGATAAATTCCCCTATCCTGTATTGGTTTTCTCAACGTCATTCCAGCTGACAGATGAATGGCCAGCAATCTAGTTGAACAAAAAATTAAGCTCCATTAACAGCAAGAACATATGCATTTTTCTCAGACTTGATGTGAAAACTAACTCATAATAAGCATGGGAACTCTGAGCAGTTCTTGAAACTATTAAACATTTTTATTTCACTATGGCTTGAATTTAAAACATGCTTTTTAAAATATGTGTATGTATTATGCTTAATGTTAGTAAGAACTTGAAGGATAGATCATATAATTAATTTATCTTTGAAAATGAAATATTTATTGATCTTGTTTTAAAAAATAATTTGTTCTTTATTTCACTTTAATTTTTCAATGAATTTTCACTTGTCTTTTACTTAACACTTTAGGTGGGAAGTAGATATCATCAATAATGAACATTTGTGATTCATTTCATCAGTTAGCCTATCACTAAAAATCAAAGGATCCTAACAAATAAACTGTGGAGTCTGCAGAAACCAACATAATATTCACCAAAAATGGGAAAGATTCAGAGAAGGGCAATGAAGGTGATGAAGGACTTAGAACTGCTTCTGTATGAGGAATAACTGATAAGGAAAGGGAAGTTTAGGCTGAACAAAAATGTCAGTGTCCTACTCTATATTTGCGAGTGTTGTGAGAACATGATGGACATCGGCTGATAAACTCTAGCAATGAAACAGATGACTAGCCTGATATTGCCACTATCAGTTCATATCGTTAGACTTTTTGTTCTAATAAAATGAGAATAAAATAACTGCTCTTTTTCTAAAATAATAAATAGCTATTCATAGCCATATTTCCATTAATTGAAATACTGATAAGAAAGCTAAGAGGACATATGAACAGAAACGGTGATATTTCATCCTCTTTTTGCTTCCATAGAGGAAAGATGAACATTTCAAGCACATGCAAAGTGAGTATAAGAGACTGTTATGGATTGTGTTTGTCTCGACATTGTTGACACACTATTTACCTGAACAATGCCCTGGCATCTTGTCTGAGAGAAGACCAGCTCAAGACCCAAACAATGACATTATCTCTCACCATTTACGCTTCTTAATCCTTGCATCTTGTCTCTGGGAAGACTGTAATATCAGCTATCTACTTGGCATCAGCATGTTGTCTCTGGGAAGATCAGCTGGAGACCTGAACAAGGACATTCTCAGCAGTGCCCACCAGAGCAGCTTGCATTTGATTGGATATCACCAAAAGCACACGGCACGTACCACACGTAGAAGGGAGACATAAAAGGCGCAAAACCTTCTGCCTCTGAACATCACCTGCACCAGTGTGCGTGGCCTTCTTTCTGCCTCCCCCACCACGGGTGCAGAACATCACCTGTACCGAGGCACGGAGACATCTGTACCTGCACTGAAGCAGAGCCAATGACACATAGCTGGACTGATGGTGAAGGTAACTATAATCTTGTTGCATTTCTCCCACTTGCTTGCTTATCTTTCTTTCTTTTTCCCTTCTTCCCTTCTGCCCTGCTGTGCTTATGAGAATAAAGCTAAAAAGGTTGTATGGCATTTGAGCCCATTGGTATCTTAATCTCGCTCTTGGGATTCTATCGAAACTTCCTCCGACAGTGGATCAGGACAATGAGGCAGACACAAGGTGAGCCCATATAAGTGGACATAACCACACATATTGCATTAAAGCAACATTGTCTTATCAGAGCTTAGGTTTAAAGAACTTAGGAAATTTCCAATGCCATGCTAGGAGATCAGTCCCCTTACAAAACCCTTACCTTATGCAAAATCATGAAAATAAAGTTTACCAGCACCAATCTGAGCTAAGAGCCAGAGTTAAGACAGAAATAAAATAGTGTCAAAATTGAAAGAACCTGAGTTGTTCAAACAGCATTTTTACTGTAAATAAATAAATAGAAATGGTTGCTGATTTTCTTAGTGTGAGAGTAACCATAGCAACCAAACCTTGGAGTTATTTTCATTCACATACGATTTTGTGTGTGTGTGTGTGTGTGTGTGCGAAAGCAAGGAATTCTTTGAACAAATTGAGAGGTTTAATCCTGCAAAACGCAGCTGCAGATTGGTTTACTCTCATTCCAACTGCGGTGAGTCAGGCATCTGTCAGTGCTATGCAGTCATGCTGCAGCCCTTGGAGGAAGGAAAAGCCAAGGGGATCTACAGCATGTCAGCATTGGAGCTGAGCTTCCTGGCGATGCTGAGGCTCTGGTGCTTGAGTTGCTGCCTTTCACGTGGGCTGAGGATGAGCTCCAACCCATGGCTTCCCTCATGCTGCTGGCCTCTGGCAATTGCTGCAGACTCACCACATGTACAGTCTTGGTGGACTGCAAAGCTGATGGCAGTGGTCACTGCTGCCAGAGGCAGAGCTCAGTTAGGGCTAGATGGTCCCATCACTTGAAGAAACAGGGTCTTGCCTCACCAAACAGCAGAGATTTCTGCACTGCAAAGCCTCATTCACCTAGGATGAGGGATTCTCACAGGGGAGAAGCTTTCTTCTCCAGGAGGAAGACCTCCTTGATTCTCAGCCTGGTGGAGAAGTGAGATCAGAGTGCTGAAGGATGAGGCACTGTGGATGTCATCCTTTCCCACTGAAAGAAGTACTTACACCTTCAAAAAGAAAAGGAAAAAGATAAGTGAAGACAAGCAGGGGTACAGCGTATCACCATACCTCAAATGCTGCTACCAAAGTTTCATTATAGAGTCCTACCATGAAGCGAAGCTAGGAAATCATATAGTTTAGAATTCAAAAGATGATGCTTACAATGAAGCAAAGGTGTCATGTTTTGATCTATCCAAAAAAAAAAAAACTCCCTTTGTTGGTACACTGTGTGGCTAAAAGGGAAGAAATATGCAGTCATTCATATTTACCAAAGTATTTTCATCCAAAATTTGAGGGGTAAAATGTGTTTGCCCTTAAAAAGAAGCAAAAGTATAAGCTTTTAAGAAATATCCTAATTCTTGCAAAGGACAAATAATTTTTCCTTATAATTTCTTTTGAATGAAAAGAGGGAAATAAAAAAGGAAGGTAACAGAAGGAAAATATTCTCACAATATTCTTCACCAACTTTGCCAAAAACGAAAAACTAAGAGACAGTGAGACAGTTTGTTTTGTTTTGCTAAATAAGAAGAAGGTGATCATCTGATCTCACTCTATTTTTTTAAAAGATCTTATCTAGAAAATGCTGATCTTTTCTTAATTAGAGATTGCTCAGCACAGAGAATGACCCAAGGTGTTTTGTAGTGCTGATATAGAAAGTGCTGATATATACTTAAAATTATTTATTTGGAGGGCAGAAAGAACGTTAAGAACAGGTATTAAATTCTGGACTGGAAACTAGGAAATCTGAGCAAACTGTGTTTGGAATAAATTTATTCTTTTTTTCCTCAGGAAAACAACAACAACAATAACAACAAACCCTCAATGCTTATGATCCTCAGTTGTCATTTGTAAAATAGGAATTATGTTTCTTTTCATTCAGCTTTTAAAAAAAGATAAGCACTATCATGAACTTGTAAACTGTGTACCATAATGGATTTTTAGGTTCTACTTTGGTACATATAATAAAGTTTGTATTTTAAAACAGCATGCTGAATGGAAACTGTTTTGCTCCATTAGATGAAGTGAAGTATCCACAAAACTCTATGCATAGTCATGCAGTGCTAATAAATTTTGGAAGAATAAAACCAATATAATTCCAAATCTTTTGTGCTGATATTTTATTCCTTTTAATCACAGGCTTGTCCACTTGCTATTTCCCAGAACTATGGATTAGATAGAATGTCAATGAGATAATATTATACAGCTACTCAATCATATAGTGCTAATATTGAATATCAGAAAGGATAGAATGATCAAAAATCACTAAAAACATCATTTCTTTCAAAGAGTTCTTCCATGCTATTTAATCCATATTGCATAGCAATGGAGTTCCTTTTGCTTTTTTAATGCATTCTTGCCTGTGTCAAAATATGTCTCATATAAGAAGTAAACTCACAAGAACATAAGCACGTTTTATGCATAGACTTAAAGTTGAAGCTTAGATATAAAATATATGGAAAACTAGGGGTTTGGCTGTGGACTTTGATCATGCCATTCTTTAGTTAGAATTACATTAGTTGACCATGAATTAATTAGAATTATTCAGTGCCGACTAATTTTAGCACTGTAGAAATTCACAATTAATTATATGAAAATCTCCTCTTATGAAACATAAATCTTGTTCCTATTCTGTTTTATATTGTGAATAAAACATTGTTCTGTTCTTTTGATCTCTTGAAAGACATAAAGTAGTACATTAGTTCATAAAAATATTGATAAATTTTCTCCTAAAATCTGCAATCTCAGTCATTATTGACTGAGGCATTAGTTGATAGTTTCATTACACTCCTGTAAGATTATATTCAGAACTGCAGTCCTATATCCAATGATTTATTCTATTCTCTTTGGTTATTTTAAGAATATTACCTTCAATATGCCATTGAATGTCACTTTTTATTCATTATGAGTATTGATGACTGAATATATTCTAACATCAAGGAATTCTATGCATACAGTATTAGTTAGTTGACAATATATTTCAATAGGTGTAAATCTATTTTGAAAACTTCCCCTATAAAGGCTTTTAAAATAAATATAATATTTGCACATAATTTTCTAATTTATTTAGCAGACATTTGTAATATTAGAAAAGGTAACATGACTTATAATGTAATATGCTTTGAAACACTATGCAATTATTCTTTACTCTTAAGAATAAAAATCTTGTACCTATTCATGAAATTATCAGCTTTGCCTTTGTATCATATACATTTTACTGGTTGTGACTGACTGTGATTCTGATTTTGTCCATTTTGTTGACCTGTGCTTTATTCTGATGATCTCAAACTAATCTATTTTTTCTTTGGAAGCTGTTATTAAATCACACACACAAATTTTTTAACACAAAGACCCACAAACCCATAAGTACTATACTTGTAACTAAATGTTTAGAAAAAGAAAAGAATAATTTAGCAGTCTAAATGGAGAATTGATCCTAATATATTCTAATGTAAAGGACATCTAAAAAAATGAGACCCAAACATTTTAAGCAGATAAAAATCTTAGCACATAGCGGCACTTGTCTGTACCGAATTGATGGAAAACAACAATACTTACTCAAGACAGTCTGTGACTATGGCTTGACAAGGTGATAAATCTGTATTTAGAGAATTCAATAGCATATAAATAAAATTCAGCAGCCACATGACACCAAGGATCAAGCCTGTCCGAATGCTTTCTACATCTTCAAATTCGGTCAAAACTCTCTGAATGAATAACTTTGACCCTTTATCATCTACACACATCAGCCTAATTGTACCTCTTCAGATATTACTTGCCATCCTGTAGGTACCTGAAAACACTTAATTGTACATGTTCTAGATAATCTGGAAGATATATGATGTTTACTAATACCTAACTAAGTTTAATTTATACTGTCATGGGACCTTGTAGAGCACCAATCTGGTATGAAGTGTGGAATCACAGAGCAACAATTAAACTAAAATAACATGCATCAGTGACACTAGCTGAGTATGTCTAGCTCCAGTAGGGAGATCTACCACCAAAATAAAGTGGGAGAGTCACAGAATGGACTAAAACTTACATTCTGTTATAACTCAGTTGACTCGTGCTCTGTAATGTTAGAATAAAGGCCTCCTCTTGTATCCTAATAGGACAATTCCATTCTAAAATGCTACTTAAGCCACAATGGGGAGTTTTGTATGGGGCAGTTAGGAACAAAACTTCATTAAATTAAACTAACAAAAAGAAAAGCCTTGCTTAAACTTATTTGAATTTTGTATGTCGAACTTCAATGATTTGCAGCAAGTCATTTTAGTATATGAAATATTTGTGGTTGATTCAGCTGAAGTCATAGGCAGAATGTCAACAGATTTCAGTAGATTTTGTCCATTCTGATCCCTAATTTATCCTTAGCATCATGCACAGCTAAAATCCTTAAGGATAAAATCTTGACTTATGAAATTTAATGGCAAACCTCCCATAAACATCAATAAATCCAAGACTTATATCTAAAAGGTCAAGCAGATAATGTTGGGTGAGGCATCAGTGTAATCGGTGAATGTTATATCAAACACACACTTGGGCAAATGCATTATTATTTGAGAATATAAGCAAGTAAAGGTTATTACAGAAAAAAAAAGGACTCTAAAAAATAATAGACACTTATAAAGAAGATAATATTTTTCCCCTGGATCAGCACACACAATTTTAATTGTGCAGTACTTTCACCTCTGCTGTAACTGTTGAGAGAGTTATATCTAGAACACTCTAGATCACATACTGCTAGATGATAAAAGCATAGCATTGCAAATTAATGTTTATTCGTCTCTCACAGGGGATTTTCAATTTGGAACAAGCTCCTGGTTAGATCTCTCATTATCACAGGACTACAGCAGGCAATAACTTCTCATTCAGGGAGTGACTGGCTCTTATGTTTCCTAAAACACATGTAAGAAAAGCTATCTTAGAAGCAAGATAGTATCAGTTTAGTGGAATAATGTAGTGCATACTGTAAAGGTAAGTAGATGGATCAAGCATATTAAACTAGGGCTGTGGTATGTAAAGGTGGATCTGATCAGGTTGATATAGGTTGGAGTCCTGCAGAAATCATTGCAAAAGCATCCCTATTTTTAACACGACAAAGACTTCAGTCAATATCCATGAACAAAGTAGGGCTAGAATATCATTATGTCTTTAAAAATAGTCCAAGGGAATGAGACAGAAATAGATCCTGGTCACTGAATTGCTATATTTGCACGAACGGTGAAGTAAGGGCACGGTTCTGGGCATGAACATATATTTGCTATTAGAGGGGTAGAACATTTTTGGCTGTGAAAAGCCATGTATAAGAGTTAAGCAAATGCTGTCAGAAGCTTCTTGTTTCCTTGATTTTTCATTACATCTGCTGTTAACTGAGGTCATCTTGCACTGTCCTTTCAGAACATGGTTCATTACATAATATTTTCAGTGTTCAACTTAAATTCAGATTGTTTTAAATAGTGCATGCTATAGGTATTAAGCCAATAGAACACTTTTTTCAAGTAATATGCTCCTAGATTTGTAGTTAGCATGGTTTAAGATTGTTACTTTGGTTTTATGCTGTGCCCTCAAGCAGATTTTAGGGTTTTTTTGCTGTTTGTCCTTTTTCCAATTATTTTTGATTATTTGCACTACTGATGTGTATATAAATGAAAGCATTAAAATAATGATTTTTCATCTACATTACGCTTCCTTACTTTTAAGTTTTTGGAAGAACTATAGCTTGACTAAGATTTCAAGTAAACAAATATTTAAGGAAATTCTGTTATTTATCCTGTTTAAGTCACACGAGCAGAGGCCCGTATTATAAAAGCCAATTATTTAATTAGCAATAGCACACTGAAAAAAATATATTTCTTAAGTTAGTTCTGAAAAGCATAGACCTGAATGTATTACTTGCTATCTGATATATCCCCTAGTGGAATTAAACTTTGTAACCTTACAACTACATTACTTATGAAACAGATGTTTAAACTTCTTGATGCACACAAGTGTATGTAGAGTTATACCATTTTAAATTTAATTAGAGTTTAATAAGCCATTGGAAATATTATCATTCAGTGCTTACAAATTAATCTTGATCTCTTAATACATGCTGATATTTTGAAACAGTAATTATCCTGAAACAAAAACAAACAAACAAACAAACAAACAAAAGAGGTCTGAGTTTGGCTGAATTAACACAAACAGCTCCCATGATTGTTTTATGTGCTTCCAACAGACAGGTGTTAATAGTCTCCTCATGGCTTTATAGCAAAAACTCTATAACAGAAGGACTGAAAATTGTTCTGCATTGTGGTCGGCATTTCTCAACAAAACACAGTTAGTACAGATCAGAATGGGATCTTTCCAACTACAGTGCTTTCAGAGTGATAGTCCAGGTTGGAGCAATGTACCTTCTTTGTCAGCAAATTACACGCAAACTGAGCCTGGAATCTGCTAATAAACCTGGCCTCTTTCCAACACACACACTGGCAGTTAAGAGTGTGCACTGGAAACAACTGAGAATTTTATCATCGATGCATGTGTCAGAGAAGAACACTAACCAATCTCCCAAGTCTGTGCTGCCTACATGATATCAGCTTTAATAGCAAATGCATATCCTCACACACTGCACAAACACACACACACACACAAAAGCACGTACATACATGCATATGCATATGCAAACACACATGTATTATCATACTTTTAGAAAAATCGAGGTACAACAGATATGCTACTGCAAGTCTAGTTTTGGAAAGGGTTAGATATAAGCTGTGCGTAAAACTTGATCTTTAACCAACACAAAAGCTCTGTTCTTACCACAGACTTGGAAACTGTAGACTTCGCAATCCTGCATTCCTTCTAAGCAGGGTGAATAAAAAGGAGGGCAGCAAGCACAAGAAAGTCAGTTCTCAACAGTGAACAATAAAGTCAATAATATTTTTGATACATATTATATTAAAAACAGCAACTTGGATGAAAGCTTACATTTTCTCTTTTTTAATCATGAATAAATATATAATATTCTTTTTTCAACATCAAAATTTTCAGGAGTGAGATTTCTACTTTACAGAGTTGATTAGAAGATTTAGAGGAACAAGAAATTTCAAACATATAAGAAACCTGCAATATGAAAACCGCATATATATTTTTTGTTTGTTTGTTTCTGTTGAAGCTTCCTTACAAAAGTTTGATTCTGGAAAAAGCTAAAGAATAAACAAAAGTGTGATTTGGTGGCTAATTTTGAATTACTAATGAAGGAAGCTCTGAAATCATTGGCAAAGAAGGTGAGCCGCAAAATTCTTCTTTGAAAATGTTCTTTGAAAATGACACTCCCACATGTCAGAAGATCAGAAACAGATGGAAAGAGACTTTGAATACGCAGGCTCAAAAGAGGCCTCGCTACAGAGAACATGCATACACTAGAAAACAAGCAGCTCATCCAAACTGCATTGAATAGTGAGTAATGAGTGACAGAGAGATTCAACCAGGGCATGACAACAGCTGCCAGTTCTGCTTGATTCTCTTCTCGCTCTTGAATTATCTTACAAACCAATCTCTCTAATAATAAGATTCTGGATGATGAGTAATGCTAAAGTGTACATCTGCTCTAGTCTACGAACTAGTAGCAATCTTAGAAAATCTCCCAGACCCTTTATTTAACTTTCTTTCAATATAACTTCAATCAGTATCACCTTAATGGCATTGCCCCCATTCAGTAACTGACATTCCAGTCAAGAATGTTCACAAAAAAAAGACTCCCTTTGGATTTCTACGTGATAATACCAAAAAGTGCTTACAGCAGAAATAGGATTGAGGCAACACTGAAATACAATTGTTTAACCTTTCACTTAATACATATCAGCACTGCACATCAAAAATATGAGCAGATTCGACCACAAGCACTTGAAATCAGAGTACCTGTATAGGGAACCAGCCTTCAAGGGAACTCTGGTCGACGTTAAGATCTGGTCTGGGAAAGAGCTGCAGTTTTGCCTAACTTCAGATTTGAGCAGGTCTGTTTTGTTCATTCCATGTCAGAGAAGGGGTAACCTTCAGTTTGTTACCTAATGCTTCTTCTGTTTGCAGGGCTACATTATGTATATCCTGAAAATTATTTGAGTATACCTGGTAGCAGGCTACCATAAATAGCATTTGTAAGCATGATAGGTCTGGTGGTCTCTGTAAACTGAATTCTGGCAGACTCAGTGCAAGCCCTCCAGGAGTGTGATATGAAAGGGTGACAAATATGATCCAGTGGCTTCACTGGGTAACTTTCTACAGTGGCTTTTTATGTTTGTAGGCATAACCATTAATTTTACCACTTTGTTGGATTTAAACCACTGTGTAATCTCAAGTGACCACATAAATAGCAAATGCAGTAGTTATTTGTCAATAGACTAAGAGACTTACGGTTATTATTTCTGCTTTGAGGCTTTACAGAGACACATTTAAAGAGGAGCTCTAACATCTAGGTATTCATTGAAAACCAAATGATACTTGCAGAGAATGGGCAGCTGAGAAGATAATGGATTTGGGATGAGTGATTCAAATTGAACTCGATCTGTCCTGAGCATATACTGAAGTTCTTTGGCACCTGTGAAATGAGTAGTGTTTTCTCTCCATTTCTAAGCAGACCAGAATAATAATCTCAGAGAATATAAGTAAAATGTCATTCCTGCTTTTACCAACCTGTTGCAGTTTGAAAGTCGTGGCAAGGGAGTGGAAGTGGGGCCGGTAGGAGATAGATACCAAATACTATGTTAGCTATATGCCCGACTCTGGCCGTATCAGATTCATGAAAAGTCTGTCAACTGTAGGTTCAATCACCTTCCGAGAAGCAAATCGAGTTCATGAATAGTACGATTTATTCAAATGCAACATTTACAAAGTAGGTTTCAGATGTCAGTACAGGAAATTCTCTGTTACAGCATGGGATTTTTATCTAGATCTGACGTACAAATGTGCAATCACCACTCACTTCAGAAGATGGGAGGAGGCGCTCAGTCTCAAGTCTTCTCAGGCAGCATCCTGACCGGAGGGGAGGAAAGTGGTTCAGCCCATCAACTGATCCAAAAGTTACAATGGAATCTTTCCATTATTCCATTCCTCCGTAACTCACCTTTTATCCTTTTTCCTTACATTTAGGTGGAGCATACTTGTTATTGATTGGTGAAAAAGTTTCTCACTTTCATTTAAAGGTACAATCAATTGAAAATCTAGACCACATGCTCACTGAGGAGTGGTCGTATCTCGGAGGCGGATAGCTTTTGGGATGGAGGTGTGTTTTGACATTATAATGAGCTTATAACAAGCAAAGTTCAAGCAAAGTTCATCTGAAAGGAGTGATTTGCCACCTTTGCTGGCTCAGCACCGGACATCTTATTGTATCTCTCCCACCAGGCAGCTACTGTGCGGCTCATGAGCAACCTAGCACAGGGAGGGCAACAGGGTTTGGCTGCGGTGTCTTCACTCCACTCCACCCTCCGTTACTGCCCTCTGCGGCTGTGAGGAGGGCAGGTTGTGCTGCCCAGGGAACCCTGGAGGAGCAGGGTCTGTGCAGACCAGCCATCCTGGAAGTGGCAACTATGTATCATTCCAAGCAAACTGCTGTAATGCCAAAACTTCTGTTAGGCCCTGTTTTTTCTCTAAGTTTTTCCTTTTCAAGTTCCCCCTTTCAAATTCTTCCACACAGCCAAAAAAAAAAAGTAAAAAGACTTCCCTGTGCCAGGTATTGGTAGAGCAGTATACTATGATAAGTTTTAACAAGTTTAAACCACCATTGGCCTGAACTAAAATCACAGGGAAGGAGAAAGGTGATAATTTACCATGCTCTATTACAGCTACTTCAGTGGGTGAAGGTCATGTAGCTTTTATCTAGGATACTGTTATGCAAATATTGCTAAATTAAGCTTATAAACTACAATAGATCATCTTTTATGATCACTGAAATTTATTTTAAATACGTGTAAATAACAGCATCTGTTTTAATTAGATTGTCATTGCATTCGCTTATTCATGGCAGTGCTGCTCATAAACAATTATTTGATAATGCCCCGTCTGTTTCATGTGAATGCTTAGAGAGGCCCTATACCATACAGCACTGGAAGGTATACAGACGCTTAGAAGCTTCTGTATTTTTTCTTCAGTAGTTGCCGTTTCTTAGAAATGCTTAGTAAAGACTATAGTCTATTTTAGTTTAGTCTATAGTGACAGTGAACAGCAGGTACAATAAGAGTGTCTGAACTACATACTGCAGTAAGAAATACTTACTAATGCTGCTGCAAGGCTTGGAATCATCTTAATCCTTGCACAAATTCAGAATTGGTTTAGAGGAGAGCAAGTTTTTGAAGTGTAGCAAGTTGTATGTTCACAGTGGTAGATACTACCTCTAGCATTTCTGTGTTTCCCTCTACAAGCATCTGACACGTTTAAGAAGACTTTAATGTGAGACAAAAATGTAAATCGAAAACTATTATGGCAAGGAAAGTCACAAATGGAAATAGGAAACGGTGAAGGGGACCTTACAGGGAAAGCAGTAGATCCTGATTAACTCCAGTGAAGCATTCTGGAATCATTACTCAGGCACTTAAACAACTAAATGAAATAAAATCAGGAAAAGGTTCATCAGTCAAAAATATATATTGTTGTCAAACTGTAGGTTCAATATCATATGGTTAAAAGCTAGTAAAAATATTTTCTAATATATATGGGCCACTTGCCCTGAGAAGTAGTATCATCAGAGACAGACTGCCTGTGCTAATTAATTAGAGAGTGACCATGAGTCTCACTGTAATTCACCAACAAAAAGATATGACCAATTCACCAAGTCTTTCCAATAAGAACATTAATTAGGGAAACAATTGTGTCATTGTATGAAGTATGTTCAGATCTAAAGTCATTCTTATACATAAAATTAAAAGTGAAACAAATTCATAATAGTTTAAACATAAGTCTGAAGTTCCTGTCATCTGAGAAACTTATTCTTGCACTCCAGTTCTTTGACTTATTCAACCTACTAAAGCAAAAGCTATCTTCACTTCTCTAACAATACGCCAGGATTAAAAAGTTAAAATGGAAAAATGGGCGTCCTCTGAAGGGAAAAAGAAGTGTTTTATAACCATATACATATACAGGTCACAAATACATATAGGCTGGAAAATGTTACAGCTGTCCTAAACCCTGGGCAGAATGCTCCTGTCAGAAGAGTGACCTATAGATTATCTTTACAATAGAAGCTGGAGGGGCAAAACCCTTAACGACTTATAGACATTGATTCATTTATGAAAAAGGGTTACCTGACAGGGTTGCATGGATAGCAAAGACTTGGATTCAATGACCCTGAAGGTCTCTTCCAGTCTCATGTTCCAATAAACTCTAACTCCTCTAACCTGTGAAACTTGTTCACATAGTAGGTAGCACCTGTGGAAGGATAGTAAGCTACTTCTGATAGAGAAGGGCACAGACAGAAAATCAAGGCCTAAGTTAGGATTTTGTTAGCTAGGATTGAGGATTTTGTTAGTTAGGATTTTGTTAGTAGAATTCTGTTAGTAATATCAAGTACTAACCGCTTAATAGTCTCCCTTTCTGCAGTACATCCCATATCTGAAGAATATATATATACCTTCACCCATTACATTCACCTTCTCACTTTTCTTTCTGCAGATAAGCAGATTTGTGAGTGAGGTTATAGAACAGTTTAAACTTCTTGAACCTGTAATTGTCTGCATCCCTTTGGGGATCTTGTCTAAAGCTCTGGCCCTGACAGTTTGAAAGGTGCACTGTGCATTGAGATTTGATAAGTATTTTAAGACTGAACATTGATCCAGTATTTTAAGTAGTTGTCCTATTTATCTGCAATGACCTACATGCACGTCTGGATGGATGGATGCCATGCCATGGGACTTAACAGATTTTGGAAAAAAAAAAAAAAAAAGGAAAAGAGAAGAAAAAAGAAACTAAAAGAATTTAAAAGAAACTAAAGATAATTAATAAAAATAATCATCATATATTGCTTGAGTTCTTGGTCTGTTGCTAAATGAAAAAGAAATTAATCTCATGGAAGAAACTTTTCTCAGCACTTTATTGGTTTTTGAACTCTAAAAATGCACAATTGCACAGAATGATTAACAGCATGCCTCAGCTGGCTACAGGAGAGAGTCCTTCAGTTCAGTCACAGCATGCGTGGTTTATAAGCTGGAATCCCTGGCTGTCCCCTCACAAGCAATTCTATTCTATAATTAACATACCACTTAATTAACAGAGCTTAACAAATAATTCTCAATTAATAATTTATTTGATGATTTTTTTTCTTTTTATTAGCTGTATCAGAGGAGAATAGGAAAATTTCCAGTGTGTTTTGTTTTTTTTTTATCTATTATTTACAGACATTGTTAGTAAATAATTTTTGGTTTCTGGTTGATATTATTCAAATTCATAGTATTAGTTCTTATAATTTACATATCTATTTTAACCAAGTTATTTATTGCTAATACACAAGACACTGTTGCGTAGAACTAAAATCTGAAGACGGTATATTTTTTACACTCAGCTTTAATATACACAGTTCATAATATGGACTGTCCTGAGTAGGTCATAATTCAAAGAGGAGAGCCAAAATATTAAATAACAGTCACAGTAACTAGAAAACAGATTTTAATACTTCATAGTCAATTAATCCAAGATCTAACCTGAAAAAAATAGCAAGATACAGCAGCTCAACAATAAGACAAAGATGATATTTGTTTTTTATCCGGATAAGCATATTAAGACTTTTTTTTTCTCTTAGGCTGGCTAATGCATGTTATCTGAATCTACAGCACATTAAAGCTTCAGGAGAAACTTTCACTCATTTCAATGTCTTTTATATTACACCATTAAATACTAGAATGCCTCAGATCTCTGATTTAGAGCCAGTGTAATGACTTTCTCTAGCACTGTTGACTACAGTAAAATTCAGAAGAGTAATTACTATGACTTTAACAGGATAGACTTCGAGTCTGTATTTTGGATTCAGTCTTACTACCTCATGCCTAAACTGTGACCAAAATCTCACCTTCTTTTGAAAGAGTGACTCAGTTCATCAACTTTCAGGAGCACCTGGAAGTCTCCTTCTTTTTCTGCTTGAAAATGTTATGAACACATGCTCCTAACTGTGGAAAGGATTCTTGCCTCCTGCTTAGTGTCCCTAGTGTGAATCTTAAACTCAGAAGTGGTCCGTGCCAGTGACCACATTGTTAGGCAACAGGCTACACCAGAAGAAGGCACCTCAGCTGTAAAACTTCTTAAACTGGAGGAAACATGTCTCCACCTCTGCAGTGACTGCCTACATTATGGTCTTAGGCTGAGAAGTCTTTACCTCTCCTTTTTGAAGCTGAGTAACTGGGAAATAAGAATGGAAGAGTCCTGGACCTAGAAAGAGAAGGCAAAAAGACACCTAGCTCAAATCAAGCAGGGGAGAAATTCAAGCAGTGGTGAATGATGAAGACATAGGATTCTTTCTTGGACTCTGGAAGAGGTGTTTTTTGTTTTGTTTTGTAAAATGCTGTACCAATAAACCTACACCTTCAAAGGAGAGGGCTGGAACCTCCTCTTTGGCCCATTCCTGAATACTTAGTCGTAAGATGGACCACAGACTCAGGGACAGAAGGAGTCTAGCATTTATTACTTGTTTCCAAATTTGTTCCCATACTCTCAGTGAAAGAGGCTAGGCGTGCCTAGGGGTGCACTCTAAAGGCACCCTGGTCATATAGCTACTGGATAAAGGGAGTGTGGTCTGGATATCACTCTAGAATTTCAGCTTGATGGGATTTTTTTCTTTTGTAATGTACAGGACTACTCTCGAGAAAAATATGAGACAAAATATACCAAAGGAAGGTTGCTAATGGAACAGCTAACAGTGCAAAAGTAGAAGGCTATACCACTTCATATATCTGCCAACCCTTCACATTTATATTTGAAAGTGAAGCTATAGTCATCCTTTCTCATAAGGTTGATGACAATGATGCTGCAATCCAAAATCTGCCTCATCCGCAAGACTGAATGTATGACTTCCGAAGATATTTAAAGATCTAAGGTGAAGCAAGATAAAATTCTGAAGTTCGTTGAAGTTTAATTAATATTTTGCTGCTGAAGAAAGACAACCCAATTCTTCCTGTTTTAATTGTGTTGGCTTTCCGTATCTAGAAGGAAAGAAAAAAAATGTAAATTCAGAGGTAATCTGAAAGTCATCAGATATATATCTTTGTAGCCACAGGGAATAGATATGCTAAATAAGAAATATGTGTATGGTCTGATTTTTAAGGAACAATCATGCTGTAGTATAAGCTTTCTGAATCATAATTATTTTTCACTTAGTCTTATGACTCACCCTTATTTGAGCAGAGATGGATAATATACAAACCATGAGTCACAATTTCCTGTCCTGTTGTATTTTTCATGACCTTTTGGTGAAATGCGCTTGACCTATAATAAAAGATCAATCTTTTAAATCCGTAAGTGCTGTGATTGTTAATTATATAGCTCCCTTGATATGGATTGTATGAGTTTGGGTTTGCCTGTCAAAAGCTTTTTCCTTTCAGAAATAGAGATGCTTGCTTACTTATCTCTCCCCAAGACTTACCAAATATCCAGAGCTTCAGAAGAAGGGTCATCATGTACATGCAGAACAGCATAAAAGCCAATATATCGCAGGAACTTGATTTTTCCACATAGACCATTCACCATGCACTGTAGGTCAAACACCTCAAAATGCATGGTTGTTTGTCGTCCAGTTTCTCATCTCTTCAGCTACAGCTCATGTTCCCCAGGACTACATTAGCAGAGGTTACTGTTAACATTTTCAAAAAAAAAATAAAATTGCCACTCAGCAAATATCTATTACTACAGTGACAATAGTAGCATAATTTTTTTCCAGATTTTGTGGTTTAAATCTTGAAAGGTTTTTAAATATCTAAGCTCCATCCTTCCTGCTTTTACTACAGACACATAAATTAAAAATACTTTATCCTCAAAATATCTATAGAAATATCTAAAATCCAGAGGCACCAAAAGTTTTGCTAGTAGTTTTTTCCATGCATACAATTAGGTACTTTTCAAGCACCAATGGGAGAAATACTCTTTCTCTGGCCTTTCTCCATTTGTGTCTGTTCTAGGTGACCAGGTGACTAGGAGACAGGTCTAAGTTTACATACAGAGCAGCTTCTAGTAAAAGCATCAGGAAAGGTGAACGTTCCTTATAGAAAAACTTATACCTAGCTGCATTCCCCATTTCCCTGATAGACTTACAGGCAACTGATTATTGCAAGATCTGAGGGAGGTGTTTATCGCCTCTTCCTCTGTGCGGATAGGCATCCCCTTGCTTCAAGTGAAAAATTGTGAATCTGTTTCACTTACCAAAAGGTATGTTTGTCCTCACATCCTAAAGCGATGTTAGCAGTTAAATGATTAATTTTCCCACAAGCATGACTGAGATTTACAGGCTGAGGCTACCCGCAGGGTCCAAACCAGTGTGTGTTCTTCGAGTTAGGACTCTCTGTGCTTGGTTTCCCCTGTGATAAATGATGATGCTGTTTTATCCAGCAGCTTGTGGTTGGCTAAATCACCAATGGAAGGAGTTCCAATTCACTTCCTTCTTCTTGAGATATCATTTCACTTTCTTGAGACATACCTTCCCTGCCAATCCTATCTAAAATCCTTATGCAACCCCATCAGTCTAATCCCATGCTCAGGGATTAATATGATCATTAAAATAATTTAAATTTTTATTAAAATGTAATAAGTTCAGAATTTCATTACGAAGAGGAATATTTGACTTCAAGACTCCTACTGCCAGGTATTTTAAATACTGAGCTATTTAGGAAATAATCTAATTCCCTTCTATGAATAGGAAGGATGGAGAGGGACAGACATTGAGATCTAGGATAGAGCGTTGAATCATGAAACCTCATCTAAGGCTGGTGCTTTTTCTCACCCTAAAGTAATGCTTCTATACTCATGAACATGCCTCAATTCAGCTTTCTGTTGAAGGCTGGGTTCCTATTCAGCTCATTTTAGACCTGCAAATCTTCCCCTCTGTTATGCAGAAAAGTGCAATTCAGCCCCTCAGGCTGGGCTCACAGCTTGACATTTTAAAGATGCACTGCTCCATATTGAACTCTTCAGCTTTTGGCAGAGTCAGCCTAGTGACTTTGTTTTGCATTTGTATAATTAGTTTGTAGCAGTTGTTCAGCACAGTATTTTCCCAGGACTGGGATTTCAGACTGCATCAGAAATACACTACACACTAGCAATGGAGCCCTAAGTGCATGTTTCCAGTCTAAGGTCCTCTCCTAGAGCATCCAGAGATGCTCCCAGCACACTTAGATGCCACCACAGAGGTGCTACACTCCACTCAGGTGCTACACTCCACTCAGGTGCTACACTTCATCTCAGAGCTTCGAAGTGTTATATTCTGGAGAAATAACATCTAAAAAGGCTTGCAGTCATTTCAAACAGCTGACATGGTGCCACAGCCATAGCTGCTACCAAGAGAATGAAAGACTGTGAGAGGGAAAGGGCAAGAGAATTTGAAATCTTAGTGAAAGAAATTAGATACATTTACATATTTTTGCTAAGAAAGAGAAAGAATTCAATAATAAAATGTTTGCATTCCTTTGAGTTGTTGAGATCTTTTGGAAGTTAAATGCAGGAGATCAAAGACAAGTTTTTTAAAAATAATTTAAAATGTGGATGTAAATGTAAGCAAGACCAATGACACGTTAATTAATACTAATTACACTGATATGTATCTATATATACCTTTCCAAAAGATAAATACAGAGAAATATATATTTTTTTATTTCTGTAAAACATAAAGCAACAATAAAAGTATTCAATTAATGAAAGTGCGAGTGATGGATCATTATCATTTTTAATATTCAAAACAATTTCAAATGTTATTTGTTTACAATGAGCAGCATCCCTAAGACATTTAGTGCTAAATTTTGTGAGACGGGTTGATGACTTGTCCTGACTCCAGTTCAAGGACAGACTGCTCTGTAAATGTTCTGCAAGAGAAGTTTCTGGTGAGAACTTCTTATTATTGTTATATGTATGTATGTCCATATGTATATGGACTGAAATTATCCTTGCAGAACTTGGAAATACCAGGCAACAGTAAGTTTAATTATGCATGGAGCTGGACATAGACCTAAAAGAGACTTCCTTTGAAAGAAAGGACAAAACAGGCAAAAGTTAAAGAAGAAATAGAAGAATAGATAAACAGTGAATGGATTATCTGAAGTCTTACAATTGTGTGGTGTCCTGAATAACCAAGACAGGAACTGAGTTCAGGTGTGATATCTTAACCACACTGCTTTACAGATGAACAGGAATTAAACCAGCATCCTCTGGTCCTCTATAAACAGCTCATTCTGCTATTCTATCTGGCAGAACTGTTGACCCATAAAGATGATATTAAGACTGGGGAAAGCTGAGGTCACAGACAAAATTCAGTGTAATTGAGCATATATAAGAGATAATTGTGAGTTATTTGTCTCATTAGGTATAGGTTAGGTATATGTTTTAATGTAAGGCAAGGATAACAGTGTGGGAAGAGATCCTAAGGTGACTGATAAGGATGATGATGGCTTTGGATGCTAGTACATACAATGGATTTTTACCCCTAAAGTATGCAGTTCTGTTGACTTCATTAACTACTGATTTACTCCCTTTGGGAAGTTGTCTTTATCTTGGTGCCATGAAGTTCTTAAGTTATATTGAACTGAATTAATTATCAACCAACAGACTGACTGATCATTTAATGTCATCTCTGAACACTAGCCTAAGAAGCCTAAAAGAAGGAAAAGAATTTCTCTTTCACCTGACTTTCAGTATCAAAAACTGACTGCTTTAAAATATTGTGAAATGAGTGACATAGTCCTTTTTTTAGAATACCATATGTATGTTATATTGTTGAAGGCTGGCACTGGTGTGGAGTCATCTGGATAATATGTCGTGTTACTGAAAGCAATATTGTTTTTTACTTTAGATTTCTATTCTGATATATTTTCTTGCAGGATTACAAGGTTTCTAAAACATAGTTAAGCTATAATATGTCTCAAAAATGGTAATATGCCAATACACTCCAATATTGACAATATAGGTTTACATTCATCAGGAAACCTTATTAAAATATAGGAGCCTTCGAAAGTGTTGGTTAGCTATCTATTTAGAGTAGCAATAGCACCAAACATTATTATGCCTGACAAATTCAAAAGAAGTTTGAAAATCTGGGATTCATATCTCTCATATAGGAAAATCCAACCTGCAAAAGTGCACTAGCTAAGGTCTGGAAAATTCATAGTCTTTTGATTTAAAGCAAGGAGTTCTTAAAGACATATTGACAACAGTGGAAGCACAGAAAATTCAAGTTGAAGAAATGTAGTGGGATCATGTGCATAGTAGTTTATGACTTTTTCCTTCAGCAAGTTTGTACATAAACTCTATCTGCTGTTCAATTATGTTGGCAGTGAAGGTCTTGAAAGGTTATATACAAATGCTCATTGGAAAATTGTCCAAATCCTTTAAATTTAAGTTGTTTTTGTGAAAATATATCGAAGCAAATTGTTATATGAAAGTCAATGAGAAGTAAACCAAGAAAATGATTGCTACCTTTGTGGTCATTTAAAGAAAATAAATAGTGCTCTTAAATGTCATTGGAAGGACATCCTAAAGAACATCAAAGGACTTTTTTTAAACTCCTGTTGATATGGAAGGGTATCAATATCATATGGTAGTCACTGAATTATGTCATTTTGATAGGTAGAAATTATATAAACAAGGACAAAAAATATGGAAACAAAATGTCTTAGATATTTTAGTCCTGGTAGGATTTGAGGTTGAATGTTTTTAAACGTTTCTTATTTATGCAACAAAAGAACATAGATTTTATTTTAATTCTTGAAATATGCTACATTTCCTCTTGAATAAATAGTATGATAATTTGGAAATAAAGCTTTTTAATATATACATTTTTTACTTTGCCAAGTGAGTTTTTTAATTGGAAGAATGCAGCTGGAAGAACAACATCCTACCTTGATGATACATAATGAAGAAGGGGTAAAGTGTCATTGAGGCTGCTGGAAGCAGCATATTTTACTACTTTTAAGTAGGCTGCCAAGCCTCGTTTATTGAATCTTAATTCAACTAATTGAACTGGTACATCAAAAAAGAAATCAAAGCTTTTTGAGGTCTTAGAGCTATAGAAAGTGAGCTGAATTTGATTAATAGAGTTAACTTTGCTGTTACAGAAGTGATTTTAAGATATAGCCCTAAGGACCTTACTGAGCAGTATGTTTGGATTGCATTGCAAGATTTACATGTAGCTAGAGAGTGCATTGATCCACTGGACCCAGGTCCCTGCCCTCCCTATGAAGTTGTACTGCCTTCCTTTTATTCTGCTGATGCCAAATGAAGCTGAGTAGTGGACTAAATGGTAAAACTGTAAGAGCACAGCCACACCTTTCCCATCCATAGAGAAAAAAAAATTCCATACTCCATGACAGAAAAAGGGAGAAGCTGTTTTTCAAGAGGCTTACTGCAGTCTTAAATATACCTGCCACAAAAAAAAAAAAAAAAAAAAAATTAGGGATGTTTCTGCTGCAAGCTTTCTGTGCAGCCCCTGGTTTTCCTAGGGCTCAGAGTTCAATACAGTGCCCTTTATACTGAATGTGCACAAAATTCCCATGATCTTCCTCTTTCTGCAATTAATCTGCAATTGCACCACTTTCCAGAACACTGAATTTGCAATCTGTTTCTCAGCATTTCAGCAACCATTTGATAGGTCTTGGAAAGAGTATGTGTTTTTCTGAGAAAATACTACCAGAGCAGCAGTGTGAATGTCAACAGATGTAGTCAATCTTTGTTTAAAACTCCCACCAGAAATCATGGGAATCTTAAATTACTGGGATTATTAATTTGCTTAATGGGTTTGCTGATCTAATCTTGGGGCAACAAATATTTCTGTCTTACAGGAAATACTTGTGGAAGGATAATTGTTTTCAACTCCTGAATTTTAATTAATCTTAACTTGAATGCAAAAAACAGATCACCATTTTACTGCAAAAAACATGCAATCTGGAAGTAGTCTCATTCTAATTTATACTATAGATGAGTGGAAGTGTTTCTAGGATGTATTCACCATAGGTACATTTAGAGCAATTTCTTTTTTTTTTTTTTTTTTTTTGTAAATACTTATATATAATGACAAGAAAGGAGAATGACTTAAAGGGGTCAGGTGTTCAGCCTCCCAAAGCTGGGAGAATAAATGAACACATAGATCTCTCTTGTAACAAGGGATTCTGGGAGTTAGAAAACTGAGACTACCTGCAGTTGCATCAGGCTCAGCAAATTGACAAGAAACCTGTCAGACTTACTTGTCAAGGGTACTATGCCTCAAAGGCAGATAGAAAGCTTTTTTTTTAATTACTTGCAAGAGTATGTAAGATTTCGAATTCATTAGGACAGCAAGGTTTACGATACCTCAAAGTGCCAAGATAAATGTGTGCTGTCTTCTTCCTCTCTTTTACATACACACACACAGATAGATGAACCCATGCATGAATATGTTGCCTAATAACCTTCAAAACCACAGGAAAAACAAACTGTTTTGGAAAGGAACATGTCATAAAACAGTTAAAGTACATTGGGTCATTTTAGAAAATGCCAAAATATTTTGTTTTTCTACAGATTATTGTGGGTTTTAAATTTAAATGTTTGGGTCAAAAATACAGGTAACTGCCATTCCCTGACTTAAGTAGTAAGAGATGGGGCTTTCAGCTCCATTTTTGAATCCAGCATCCTCTGGAATATCCTCAGAATATGATCTGTTACAGTAACACTTACATTTTTGTAGATGGAGATAAATAGATGACTAACAGTGAGTGATATGGGTACCCAAATCTCAGGTTCTATTTTGTCACCTATTTAAAAATGGTGAGTAATTTCATTCTTAAGTCACATGACAGCATGCCTTCTACTTTTAAGTGAGCATGAATTTTTATAACAGTTAGGAATGAATGCATATCCCTTTGGCATGTGGAGATAGAGAAGTTTTCATTAATAGAGCAATTTCTTTTTTGAACTTTCATGGAAACAATAGTGAACTTGCATGGAAACATACAAAAAAAAAAAAAAAAGCTAAAAATTATCATATTCAGTAACCAGATACTACTGAAAAACAATGCTTGGATTGCTTGGATGGTCTTGATGATTTAGCATTGTAAAATATGAACACATAGGAAAAAGTATTAATCCCTCAAGACAAGAGTCCATTTAAAATTAAAGTTCAAGTTATCATTTTATTATGCTCGGTTTATTCCAGCATACCATCAGATTAAATAGGCACAAGAAAATAGTAACCCATTTTAAACATACCTGAGTAAAAACTTTATAATTCAGCAAAGTGAATTAAGGTGGTAAACTATTACCATTTTTAGACGGATATTTCTCAAAACTGGCTGAATCTACTGGAGGAGGACTAGAAACTTGGAAGATGCTATTCAGATTTGTTTCTAAATAAAAGCTCCAAGAAGTTGCAAGTCCTGTGTCGTGCAGGTCTATTATGACCTGGAACCGTTGTGTGGGCAACTATTGCATCCTTTAGGAAGTGCAGCACACAGAGGAAGTAAATTAGAGAAAAATGAAGATCTTGGGGACTTTGAGGTGGAATTGGTTTTGGTGTATGATACATTATTAATAAAAATAGCTAATGTGTTGTGTAATGTTTTCTCTCTAATAGGTTTTCCACAACACAAAATAAATAATCCTTTATCCTAAACAAAATCTGAAAGTTCCTTGCTGAAAAAAGCCAGAGTACTCCACAAAGTTGATCACAATTTTTGTCTCTGGCTGCATTTGAATCACCTTTCACCACAGATATTTTTATCAGTTATAGGAAGAAAAATCAGCAGATGGTACAAAATTTTAGTATGCAGCTACAGGCAATTTAATGAAACACAGAAGTTGTCTACATACATATCGTTGATATGATCTGGCAGCTGAAAGGTTGGATCTTGACAGATGCACTCTGAGTAATACCTTTCCCAACTGTTATGCCAGTGATTTCTCTAACAATAAATCACTAAATCAATAAACATACAATCTAAATAGAAATATTGATTAGAATAGCGTCATATGGAAGTAACATATAAATACCTAAAAACGTGACCTTTCCCTAATTTTCCTTCCTCATTATTGTGGGATTTTTTTTCATGTTCTTCTTGGTGCTCGAAGCTATTTGTTATCATGCACCAGCTCTCATCAAAAATTAGTGTGACAGAAACTTTGCATGTTGTTCAGTTATTTGGAAATTTGTATATTTTTTCTACAGAAAATGACTTTGTAAGGTTGTTAGAAAACAAGCAGTGCTTGAAGCACATAATTGGAGTATCACATGAATGTTTCACAAAAATCAAATTCTCTCATTTTCATATGATTAGAAATGGATAAAAGCCTGCATTTTATGTAATGGAATATTGTAAGAGTACAAACAAAGATAAAACTGTAAAGGTCATTGGAAATATGAATGCTGAAATTATTCATTTAGATATTACACTTGAAGAGCTTGTTTGTTTCTATCTGAGTTTAAAAACAGGCATTCTTAGGTGCAGTTGTAAACAAAGTTATTATTTTTCCTAAAATATCTGCATTTATTTACTTATGCAACTTATTTATGTATGCAATATGTTTAATTCAGGAAGGTTGTCTAGCACTTTTCTTTGCAGATGATTTTATAATACATTATTCTGCAATATGGAAAAATGGCATTCAACTTTATAAGACCAGTACTTACACATACAGCTTTATTTTGGCATGAATATTTGAAATAAATTACTGGAAATTCAAAATTGGTCTACAAGTTGAGCTGCAAGATTATAGTATGACCAAAATTACTTGAGGAAATTATAGGGTGCATTCCTTGAGATTTTTCTCAAAAACCACATTAGAAAAAAATAGAACAACATTCTTTTCAGTTAAAACTGAGTTATGGAAAAAGGGAACGACCTATTTCCCCATTAAAAAAAGTCATCAAGGCATCAGAGATTTTGAATCCTCTATATGTTTGCACAGCCAGTAAGCTCCAGCTCACTCCTAGCTCCAGTGAAGGTCACAAGACTTGGACAAGGAGGAAGACAAGTGGGGGTTTCTCTCTCTTCATGTGCCCTGGATTTTGAAGCAGCCATTTGTGTTTTTACTGTTAGACAGAAAGTGAAAGCATTAGTGAGAATGAAAGCAAAACTTTAACAAAGCTGATGAATTGATTAATCCACACTATTAGAGAAGTCATCTGACAGGGATGCATTTCATACAAGTTAACTTTTTGAAACCCTCAGTCCTGCTATCTGTGCAAACTCCTTTGATTATATTTCACTCTTCTGATTTTAATTCTACAGCCTTTTGCAGTATTTGAACACCAATAATACAAGCTCCTCCTTAACATGGCAGGCTATAACAGCACAAGGTGCATTGCTGGTTGCTGCTCTGAAACACACCTGCTGGAAGGAATTTTGCAATTCTGTAGCTCACAGGGGCACTTTTAAAGGATTTTCTCACCTATTTTAAGCTACTAAAGTTTTTATCTAGCAAGGATTTGCACCCCATATGGTATTATTTTCCAAGTAACTGAATTGTGCTATGTTTGAAACATCGGTACTCCATAACTTAAGCAAAATCTATGTACTAATGTCTAAAGAAGTAGTTTGCCTGCCGGAGTCTGGGCCCCAAACGGTAAGAAGTCAGGGCACAAAAACAGCAGCAGAAAGCAGGAGAGCCAAATGTTAAAACACTGAGAGAAGCATGCATTGCCAGAAAATATTTTGCACCACAGGCCTTACTTTCCTTGATTCTCACAGGAAAACAGTTAGCATTTGTTTAACTGCTCCCAAATCCTTTATTGATGCTGCTGGTATAACCTTGCAGGAGCACCACTGCACGTGTATTAGCTTGTCTGTAGGTTCAGAGGCACAGGTGATCTGTGCAGGTAGCAATTGCCATCTTCAAAATGTGGGCAGCTCCCGTGCCTCCAGCTGGATGGCATGAGGTTACATCTCAAGTGACCTGATGGATCACGTGTTGGCATTTTTCAGGACCCGTTCATTCTCACAAGTGTAACCACTAGCTGAGCCTCAGGCAGTTTGCTCACTGAGAGTGCAGCTGGGATTTCAAAAGAAAATAAATGTCTTTTAAGAGCACAAGCTCTACTTGTGTTCTGCAGAACTATATTCCCAGTTGCTTATGTGTCTTCACAAATCTGCACATCAAGTTTTCAGCATTAGACATCACAACTAACTGACACTATGAATTTATGAAATTAAACTCTATTCTGGCTAAGAAATCAGATTATTTGTGCATATTTACTCCAGAGACACACATGATCATTTTTAAGTATGTGAGCAGGAAGATCATGTTCTTATCCCAAATTTGCTATAGTTCCCACAGCAGCAAGGTTTTCGGGCAATTTATTCTGAAAGTTAAAAGACAAGTTAACAGGATAGGCATTTTTACAAAGTTGCTTTACTCTCCTGAAATTGGTAAACCTTTTGCTAAAATACCGTCACTAAAGAGAGTAGTTTTGCAGTAAACACAGTCATTTTATTAGAATTAGAATACTAGAAATTAGCTCTTTTGGACAGTAGGAATGGTGAGAACAGAGAGGAGTCAAAACCTAGTGGGCTAAATAAAATACTACCAGCATCATTTCTACAGTAGAGTTTCTTGTGTCATTTGGGGTTCACATGCTCCAGTCATCACTGATGTTAAGGTGGAAGGTAACTTTTTAACTTTGGAATGAAGGTAAGGCATCATCTTTCATAGAGTTTGCTCAATGCAACAATTAAAATGTATTTTTTTCTCTCTCTTTTATGTCTTCTCTTCTCTCTCACATACAGTTCCTTTCTCAGACATTAGATGTTTCCTCCATCTCCAAGGAGCATTTTTAATGCATCAGTATAAACAACTATTTCTTTCTTAGATGAAAAAAGAAGGCTTTCCCTTGACATAAAAATAATGACTTACAAAAATAAGGTAAACTTTGATAGAGATGGGTTTGCTGCACAGGGGAAAATAAAAGCTTCATATGTGATTGAGAGAGATAAATGAAAAGTTGTGTTTGGTGAGTGTCCAAAGTTTGTTGATCTAGGGTGAGGAAATGTTAGTATTGTTAATTCCAAATCTACCATGGCTCTGGGATGTTGACAAAATGTAGAAAGGACTTAGAGTAAATGAAAAGGAGAAAGCATTTTCTTTAAAGTTTCAGTAAAGTTATGTTAAGGACTTATGCCACCATTTGGTCCACTGTTTTTCTCAGGAACTGAGAAGAAAAAAAAAGAATATGTTGTCATAGAGAGACAGAGAGATAGCATCTTTTCACCAAATGGTATTAAATGAATCAAAAATATCTCTTTTTATAAAATGTTCATTCTGACTTTCAGAATATTAGGAATGATAGTAGTTTTCCCTATTTTAAATAAGGGAATCTCCTAAATTAGGCTACTTAAGAAAAGAAGCATTTTTATAAACACACAACTTTAATTAAATTATTCTGACCTAAAAATGTGCTGAAAGAGCCTTTTTATATGCGTTATTTGTTTGAAATACTTTGAAATGTTTAAGATATGAAAATATATTTTTTCTAGTTTTAACCCAACCAAAACAGATTGCTGTTATAGGCCCAGCTTTCCTAAAACATAGCTCCACTAGGACTGAAATAAGGGCTTATTCAAACAAAACAAACAAACAAACAAAAAACTGTGCCATGTTTGTAAGGCTGAAATGAAACTCACTGGTTAAGGTGTGTATGTCTAAGTGTCAGTGTGTAAAGTATCTTACAGAAGATCTCATATATCACTCAAGAAACATTTAAGAAATATTTAAGATTTATCCTTGGAGGTCAATAATGGGTCTCCACCTCCATCCTAGTTATAAAATGTTCTCAAGTCCCTCTTTCTCTTCCCATTGCCTGACTATTCCAGAAATTCTTCAGGTATTGCTTCTTCAGGTGCTTTTAAATCTTGGGGCTTTTCCATAGTAATAAATACCTTTATAAAGCTAAGGGGACTCCTCACAGTTATCAAAATTGTGCCAAAAACAAGGAAATTTCCTTCAGAACTCTTCAGAACTTTTGAGAGGAACAAGAAGGAAATTTTTATATTGATTTTTATCTTTTCATTTTAGAATAACTATAGAATTTGTAGTTTTTAATGCAATTGGAATGCTCTGTGTTTCAAGCTACAAATCTCTGGCATGCAATAAACTATAAGATATGTTCCTAAGTTGTTCTGCATTCTGTACAGGAATTTCCTTATCTGTAATACTGGATAAAGCTGATTTTGAAGAATCTCCATTTTCCACTTAATTTCTCATGAGTTTGCTAGCCTCTTTAGTTTTATACGCTGCACCTATAACACCATTAACCCTTAAGAACCCTTGGGCAGTAAGTTGTGAAAGATATATAACAAAGGGTAAGTGGGAAAAGAGATTTCAGTACTTTAGAGTTTTATCTGAATATATTAAAAAATCTCTTCAGTTCTATAAGAAAGGTCTGTTTGAGTTCAAATTAAAATCTATTACGTTTTATCTATTTAAGATTTTAATTGCATTTATTTTAACAAGCATCTTCCTATTTATTATAACCTTTCAAAACTGTGGCACTGATTAACAAAAATAATGTTTGTCTACATGAAAGTATGAATAACATCATTAAACTGTAACAAAGGAGGAACCGTCTAAGTGTTATTAAATAAGGTCACTGATTAAACAGGCATTTGTTTCAAGACTTATGATCTAATACATGTTTAATGGTGATTCCTCCACTTCTTCATTATCTTTAAAACAATTCTCTCACTACTGGTGCATAAGTTTTAAAATGAAGTATTATACCTTTAGCCTATGCTAGGTCTTTTAAAAAAACTTTAATGTAAGGATATTTAAGCACAGTAGCAGATGCCCTCCCAACCAACAATAAAATTCCTCAATCCTTAGAAGCAGATCAAGAGATCTGCAGCTTTATAATTTGCATTTGAATGACTTCCATGGTTTGCGCTATGGCTCCCATAGAATATGATCTGACAATACATCGTTTTGGAAACTGACATTACTTGAAAGACCCTAACCTTACAACAGGCTTCTGATTCCTAGAATGCTTTCCAAATAGGTAAAATATTTTAAAAACCTTGTGACTGTGGAAGTCATGGTTATTCATCTACTGTGTAAGCATCTTGCCACCAGTGTGTTGGATGAAAAGTGGTGACAGTCACCTGTGGAATAATTGCCCCCTCTGTCTTTTAAGGTCTCTTAGCTGACTTCAAAAAAGATTCAGGACTGACACCTCAAAAGGAGAAGACACTTTTTGCTACACCCTAGAGTAAGATGCCTACTACATGAAGTGCAGTTTAAATCACTATTTATGAAATAAATAGTGATTGTGCTATTTATGAAAAAAACTTTTATTAACTGCTCGACTATGATTAAAGCTGTAATCTTCTGGCAAATATACATTGTCGAAGAGGCAAAAGTTATACTGTTAGAAGTGTTCCTCCTCTCTTCCTCCCAAATAATATAAAATATTTATTTGGCAGAAAACATCAAGATATGTAGGAAGTGCTCTAATGTACTATAGCAATGCATATGCTAGTATTCAGTGCATGGCTGCGAAAAGATATGGCCTAAAAAATATGTGCTATATTCTAAAAGCTATATATTACATTGCAAACGCTTAGTTGAGGAAAACAATGGCCGTATGCAGTTAGATGAGTATTTTGCAATAAAGTATTCAGAAATGTGAAATGAGTTAATTTGGATCATGTTTTAAATGAAGAGTTCCCTGAGCTTTCCAAGGGTCAGCTATCACAGATACTTAGCATGAAGTTCTGAGAGGATTGTACATTATGTGACAAATCTACTGTTCCCCTATCCTCATTACATGCCTTTGTAAGCTTTTACGATGGTTGAGTTCTGAAGGTACACCTTAAAAAGATCAGATCATTTTTAGCCAATTTTGAAAAGATATTTATTTGCTACTGGAATTCAATTTGCCTGAACTGATCTGGTATTACAAGAATTCATGTTCTGGTAGCATTGCTAGTTCTGTTTCTTTGCTGATGCCAATTACACATTTGAAAGGGCCCAGTTCTTTTCTGATTTATATAGCTTTCTACATAAACTCTCAGTAGTTACTCACAGTAACTCTTTTGACCTAAGCTGAGGGGTTACAGATTTATTCTGGAGGAGGAGACATTATATTAGCCTGCTTTCTTTGCTTAGAGTAGGAGTGCAATTTTTAGCAGAATGAAAATAGGTTTTGTATATATATTTTTGCATCCTTGAGAGATGCAAAGACCAACAATTCTAGTACCAGAATTCACACTAGAATTCATACTCTGTTTCTTCTAGGTTAAAAATATTTTCTCACATGTGAATCAAATTGAGTTTGTGTTTAATTTTAAGAGTTACAACGAATTTCCTCTAAAGCCATCATCTTTTGTTTGTATTCGCACAGATACAAATGGGGTGAAGTCCCACTAAAGTGAATACAATAAAGTGAAGAATACAATACCTACTTAAGGGAGAGGTGTGTAGTTATTGGTTAGAGATCAGACAGACGTCTATTTGTTTCAGTTTTACGTTTTGGTTCAGACAAAAGCAATTAGATATAGAATCATAAATACTGATCCTAAAGGATCCATAGGTCCATAAAACTTTCAGTAGGAACTCGGTCACTTTGGGCTTTCATTTGTGCACACGTAACTACTTGGTGCTATGTGTGATGCCTGGAGGTGCTTCACCTGGACTCCATATGCTGGTTGAGACTCTGAAATAATCAATGTCATATCTGCTGGTGTAACATGGATATTTCAGATGTTCTTGTTATCTCAAAAAATAATACGTACCAACATGCAGGAGAAAAATCTGTCTTCGAGTGAACACAACAAAGCAGCAGAAGTAAACTGTAGCATAGAAAGTTTTTTATATTTTCATTAAAAACTGTTTATGCAGGGAAATGGCTACTGGTATACTTGAAGATTTAAGATAGCCATTTAAGAGGGACAGAGATGGACTGCAGATAGTTTGATTAGTAGCACTACATAGATATTCTTTCATTTTCATAGCAAATACACTCTTTATTCAAGTAGTAGAACATATGTATTGGTCCTGAATCTGCTTTCTACTCTGGTGGCATGCAGTATGTTAGGACTAACTTCGTTTAAGGTATTTTGGGTTGTACCAACATAAAACTGATGTAAGCATGTAATCAAATCCACTTTATCCTCTGGCTGCAAGCCAGATGAGCATTTGGATTTTCTTGCAAGAATTCCAGTAAAATGCCTATTATTAAAAGAAAAATAATAATGAGTTACAGAGATTAATCAAAGACCTCTGGCACCTTCCCATTCTCCCTGTATTCAATCTGCTTTCAGACATAAAACCTCAGCCCTAGTTGTAAATTTTTGTTTTTGTTGTCTGGTTCTATTACTGACATAAAGGCTCCAGTACTCATGTTGCTTATAGATTTTATGAATAGTTTACACCAAAAAGGAAACCACCTTCCACCCTCAAAAAAAAAAAAAAAAAAAAAACAGCAAAACAAAAGTAGAAACAAGCAATCAGATTTAGTCTTAAATATATGTAGTAAGAAAAAGATGGAGGTAGACCATTTTCATATGGCTGAAATCTACCTATCATCTAGTGTGTATCTCTCAGTAAACTCTCAAGACCTTTTTTTTTTTCTTGGTGTTAGAACTTTCCAGAACTAGCCAGAAATACACTTACGTAGAAAAATGTTATTTATACTACAAAAAGTGAAAACATCACTCAGCATTTGTATTTCAGTAGCTCTGTACTATGCACTGCCCAGACATGATGAGGGACAAGCCCTGTCTTTGGGCATCTCTCATGGCGATTGGGCAAGAGAGACAAAATAAAGTGTAAGCAGAGACACACAGGCACAAAAAAGGGAAGAGATTGCATACTTGGGACTGTGCTTTGAACAAAATCTCAAATGCTGTGAGGGTCCCAGCAATTGCAAGTCTGCTCCAGCTCCCTCCTCTGCTCAGAACTCATGCAGAGTCCCAGAGGTGGCATCCACCAAGTCACTGGGACCTCCCCAGTGCTCCCTTGGGTGTTCCTCTCAGGTGCTACTCCCTGGCAATTTCTTTTTGAGTTTTCATGTTCCTTTTTTTAATTTATTTTCTTTATTTTTTATTTTTTAAATTTTAGAGTCCATTCTCTTGATGTTTCTATTTTCGTTAGCCCTTTCTCTAGTGGGAAAAAAATAATAATAAAAAAATAAAATGCCAAGAAAATCGATGATTTGTTTAACAAAAGAGAGAAGGACAAAAGATCTCAAGTCTCCCGACTGTCCCTGCAGTGCTCTGACCAGTAGGGCATGCTCCCATTTTCTTACAGGAAGCAACTGGTTGCAAATCTGTGTTGCCTGCTCAATCTGGAAGCTTCCCTCACTCCTCCTGTGCCATTGCTGGCTCAAGTTGGTTGAAGTTGGCTTGCATCCATATGAACGCAACTCATAACTGCCTTTGTGCACGGCAATGTCGGAAGAGTGATGCTGTCTGACTCTCTTCTTTCTTATTGTCAGCACTGCTCTCAGGAGAAAGCAACAGCCCAGTTGTAATTCTTCATCTCTAACGCTGCATTTGTTTGGGTCTCTTCACCAGGATTTGACATTCTGAAAGTAGGTCTAAATACAATTTGTGAAAATACAAGTATTTCCAGACTAATACACACAATAGACATCTAGGAGTGAAGTGCATTGCCTGATTATTAGCATGCACATTACTCGTAAAACAAATCACACAGTATTATTAGGAGAGTCATGGTCAGTATGAGTCTACATTACTGCTTTGAATGGGCTGACCCTGATTGTGCTGAGTTTAGTCTTTCATTAGCCTTTTGTTTACCCTCTGACTCCTTATGTTTTTAAGAATTTCCATATCAGTGTTTTTCTGTCCAGCCCAAGTTGTTCTTACCATTTCAACTACTTCACTTTGCTGAAGACCAGTTGAAGACCAATAATTTTTATGAATATAAAAGTGAATGATGAAATGAGAATGGCTTGTAAAGAATCAAATAATCAGACTGAAAAGTGTTTGGATGCGACTCATTTGCTTCAAAGAGCTAATTGAAACAAAAGAATCTCTACAAATTAACATTGGAAAAGTTGTTCAATTGATTTTATTTCAAATTAAGGATTAATTTCATGAGGAGGATTAGAAGGTCTCCTTTGTAAATAGATGTCATTCACTTCTTCAAATTGGATTTATTTGCAGGTGATGGCTAATTAAAAGTAAAGAATGGCTCTCTGTACTGCAGGCCAAAAAAAAAAATATCCTCTAATCCATATTAAAAACCAAATGACTCATGATAGCAGTGCACAAAGTTAAAGCTCTATGTGATAGTGCTGCAGTACTGTCTGTCCTATAGAGAGCTGAGTTCAAGATCAATCAGGGATTATGCTTTGTAGACTGATGATACTTAGAGACTGTTGAGATCTGGTGAAAACATTTTCCTCGGGGAGATTTCTGTTCATGTGCAGATATCTGGCACCCACTGAGAGTTAATTCAGAGTGACATGAAGCAGTAGATTCATGAACACCTAAACGTTCTGCTGCTTGGTGAGCACAGATGATGGAGTTAATGCTGAGGTTTCATCTCACTGCATTATGGAACATAGCAGCAGCATAGAAGAAGAAAGGTAATCGTATATAACTGTGATCTGAAACAAACAAATAAAAAATCTAAGAACATTGCATTTAGAAGGGAAAATAATCCCCATTTAGTAACAGAATATAGCATTTCTCATTCTCCTGAGATCTAAACAAGGCCTAAAACATCGAGACATGGTAATCTGTAAATAAGATTTCCATAGAAACAATACTGAATGTTTGCTCAAAAGAAACAAATTTGTACCAAAGCTGCATGGTGGTATAATCAGCTATTTTCAGCATCCATTCAATAAATGTCCAAAAAGAAGATGTTGGGTGCGAAAACCTAATTCTGATCTGATGGAAGACAGATTTACTCTAGTAACTTTAGCTAGTATTATAGTATGGGATTGCATTTTTTTTTCTCTAGCTTTGACATTTCCACATTGTCCAAAATGTAAGTATAGTTATGCAAGTATAAGAGTACTTCTACTAACCTCCTTTACCTTTTTATCCCTATTATCCCCTACTGGTAGTCCAAACTATATCTATATTAGGAGCATTTACATTGCCAGTAAAATTAATAGAGCATTAATGGAGTATTAAAGAGCAGGCCTACCTAACACACTATTGAATGCTTTTGGGCTTATTTGCCACTGTAAAGACCTATTGAATCTACCGAGACAAAATGAGATTAAGAAATTTAGTAACCTACACGAGTTAACAACATAACAGACACTAAAAAACATACCTCCAACATAAGGAAAGCATTTGTGAGGACAAGAATTATATATCACAGAGGTCTTGTGACAGAAGAAAGTTGTACAGATGTGTGACTTCTCCACACACAACATCACTGCCACCATTTTGAATATATAGTGATAAATTTTAGGCAAAGGCAGTAGTGAACATCACTGTCCCAACACGAGCTCAACATATACAGTAGCTACACTTAGAAGCAACTAACAAATACACTTTCTCATTTACTTGCCTGTTTTAGAACATTTTATTTCCTTTTTTTTAGGCAAGTCAAATATTGATTAGGTCTCAGCTCTTTTTTTCATCCTGTTCTTTCTCCTTCTCACCTATCTCCTGTTGATATATTCTGTGCTCATGTCTTCAATCCTGGTAAAGCTGAATTAAGCTCAACCTTTCCAAAGACGTATTTAGCACTATGTCTAAGTAGTGTGGCTAAAAGGATGGAGCCCTTCTCTTTCAGCTTTGTCTACCCACTTTCATTTGCTTCTTCAAAACAACCAAGCTTCAAAGAAAACTGACCCACTCATGGAAAGGATTGCTCTGAATGTTCTGCCTGCAAAGTATAGGTCTACACTTGCATCTCAGACATACCAAAGAAGCAGGATCGCAAGCAGCCCTATTTTTCAACATCTTCTGCACACAAAATGTTCCTTCAGCCTTTCTAACCCCAACTCTTCCTTTATCTCTGTCACTGGCACATCTCAAACTTGTGCATCCTACACTGGCAGGCAGTCATAGTCTGGGGGGGAAATAAAGTTTTATGTATGTTATAAACAAAAGAACTCTTGATTCCAGTGAATATTTCCCCAATTATATACTTTCTAGACTTTAAAAATTCTTTAAAAGTTTTCCCCTTGCAATTCCCACCTCCATACAGCAAATGGAATGCTAAAATTCCCCTAAAGATTCACTTAGGAACTTGGTAAAGTTTTGAATATGAAATTTGCTAAATGAAGGTAATTGGCCTTATTTACTAGTTGTGGCCCACTTATGATAGTACCTATTACCAAAAGCATGAGAAATACTTAGACTTTGTTGTTCACTTTTTCTGTTTTCAAAGCTAAAACTATAATATGGAATTTAGATCTATGTTGTTAGAACTGGTGTTTTGCTTCAAATCCACCCCTAGTTTTATATTTCACTCTTTTCTCCAAAACCAATGAATTGGGAATTGATATACTAGGTCCCAAGATAGCCCTTCAAGCAAAATTTATATTTTAGAGCAATCCAGTTTCCTGAGGCTACTGAACATAACAGCTAAGCAGGAGACATGAGCCTGAGGGCATACTCCTGGGCTTTGCCTGATTTTACCATTTAAATATTGCTGGTTATTATAGAGAAAAGTGTTTAGAAACATAGAAGGAGATTATTTTTGCATCTCTTCTGTTTCATTTCCATAACAGTCACAAGAAGCATATTTTGAGAGCAATGTTATGCAGCAAGGACAATTCATTTCTCTTGTCTTACATGGAAGAATTGAATTCTCCTTTAAAATGTAATTTCATACCTTTGGTTCATATGCTAATTTTTTCATCAAAAGGATTACTATGAGGATGAAGCTGCAAGAGGCTGTTAAAGCAACTTGGTCCTTGGCAACATGCTCTTGGCAAACACTCTCTTTGGTTTTATGAGCTGCAGTTTCCAGCTCTACTGCTGGTTTGTTGGATGACCTTGATCAGCTCACTTCACCTTTTTCTGTGCCTTAATTCCATAGTTGTGAAGATGGTAATTGTCTACCTCATCCAGGAAACAGTCCAGGTCAAATAAAACAGAGCATATTTACTAAACTTAGTATGTCTTCAATATTTGTATAGGTATAGCTTTAGATAAAAGACTGCTGCAAGCATAAAATACCTCCCTTTCAAAGTTGTCAGAAGACCTCCTTTTTTCTTATTTCTTGTCTTGAGATTCAATTTAGCACAAAGAATGGTCAGCTGTTCACTAACAAAACACCAAAAGTTGAGATTCATTTTGTAAATATCTTTTCAGCTTTGTAAAGTCTTGTAAAATCTCATTCTCAATCACATGCTATGGAAGGTTTTATGGAAGAGAAGAGAGGAAAGAAGGGTCATAGTAGAGAGCTAAAATAAATATTTATCCAGAAATGAAGCTTATGTCATTTGTCAAGGCTCCTCTTTGAGTTATGCACTGGTGACAGCAACTAGGTGTCATGGCTAGTAAATGTAAGAATATTCCGAAGATGAGTCAGATAATGATCAGGTATTTAAACTCTACAGTGTAAATCTTCAGTAATCTGTTAATAGAAATAGGTATGCATCTCCTCTTGTTGCCATGCTGAGTTCATAGAATCATGGAATCATAGAATGCCTAAGGTTGGAAGGGACCTCTAGAGGTCATCTAGTCCAACCCCCCTGCACACGCAGGGTCACCCAGAGCACATGGCACAGGGCTGCATCCAAGCGGATTTTGAAGATCTCCAGAGAAGGAGACTCCACAACCTCTCTGGGCAGCCTGTTCCAGTGCTCTGTCACCATCACTGTTAAGAAATTTTTCCTTAAGTTCCTGTGGAACTTTTGGTGCTTCAGTTTGTGGCCATTTCCTCTTGTTCTGTCAGTGGTCACCACTGAAAAGAGGCCAGCACCATCCTCCTCACTGCTTTCCTTGAGGTACTTATAGACACTGATTAGATCCCCTCTCAGCCTTCTCTTCTCCAGACTGAACAAGCCCAGCTCTCTCTGCCTCTCCTCGTAGGGCAGATGTTCCAGGCCCCTGATCATCCTCATGGCCCTGCGCTGGACTCTCTCCGGCAGCTCCACATCCCTCTTGTACTGGGGGGCCCAGAACTGGACACAGTACTCCAGATGTGGCCTCACCAGGGCTGAGTAGAGGGGCAGGATCACCTCCCTCGACCTGCTGGAGATGCTCCTCTTAATGCACCCCAGGATCCTATTGGCCTTCTTGGCCAGGAGGGCACACGGATGCCTCATGGTCAACCTGTCCTCCACCATGACACCCAGGTCCTTCTCTGCAGAGCTGCTCTCCAGTCGGTCGGTCCCCAGCCTGTACTGGTGCTGGGTTTATTTCTCCCCAGGCGCAGGACCGTGCACTTGGCCTTGTTGAATTTCATGAGGTTTCTCTCCACCCAGTTGTCCAGTCTGTCCAGGTCCCTCTGGATGGCAGCTACCTAGAAAGAGAAAAATATTCTGTAAAGAAAAACATGTTGCTGATATGTTATATGATACACAAATCTGTGTAAATCTCTGAAATTAAAAACAGCTTCAAACTGTTTTCTAAGTGCATGGACCATGCAACAACAATGAAAGAAGTAAATAACCCAGACCAGTTTTTGCTGAGAAATATTTTAAGTATTTACACCAAACAAAGACCTGTTCTGTGTGCTTCAAGCAGAACATATCCAGTTCTTTAGATTTTAAATATATTTAAGAAACATGTTTTTCAAGTTAATCCTCTGGATTTCCTTATTAACAGAATAAATCAGAGATTATGAATAAGATGCATTTATAAAAAGCTCAACTGAAATCCAGCTCTTTCCAGAATTTCTGTACATAAGAGGTGCAATAATTTAATGATCAAGGGTCTGGGTTCTCATAGCAGGGCTCTCAGTTTTCTGAGAAATTATAGTTTTGTCTAGAAAGTCTCTTTCTTGCATTTAAAATGTAAAGAGGACCTTGAAAGTAAGAATCAAAGTTCAGCTAAAGCAATACCTTTTCTCACTATGAAAACCACAAAGTACAAGAGCTTTGAGACATCTAAGCTTCCTTACTCTTCTAAGCAGAGGACTAATTTGTATGTTGATTCAAATTTGTCACTGGCAACCACAGCCTTAGTCCTTACCAGAGGATACATATATATCTTCAGCTGCTTATCATCCTCTTTTAGCTACCCAAAGCAGCTCAAATGGTCCTTACACTAATAAATAAATAAATAAAATCAATAAATAAAGCTTTCAGATTTGCCCTATTGTATATTCATCAGTGCAATTATATAGCACTTCGGCAAAATACAGGAAATGTGAGCAGCCTGTGTCCTTGGAATTATATAAATAAATTAATAAATAAAATGTCATCCCTAGAGAAGAAAAGAACAAAAAGGAGATAAATAGCCACCTGAGGGAGAAGTTTTGCTTGCTGTTTACCTAGTGCTAATGACTGCTTTGTGACCACACATCAAGCCTGGAACAAAACTGTTAGAATATCCATCATCTGTTTGTCCAATTTTCTTATCTACTTCAGGTAAATAGACATTAACCCAAGATCCACAACTTCACTAATGACAGGATCTTTAAGAATGCTTTTACATTTGTATTTCTTCTGGCTAGCTTTGTCAGAGTTCCCTGGTAACTTTGTCTTTGGTAAATACTGGAACTGGAGAAGTTACTACAATACTGCAACAGTATTGGTGATAGCTCCTTCCCCATACTGTAACCTAGAAGACTGGAAGTCTGATTGAGAATCTAGTATGGCAAATGTCCCTGTAGACTGCCAATGTATTTTACCTGAATTTTTAGGCACAGGTTTCAACCTAGCTGAGTTTTTTATTAAATGATTATTGCTACTGAAATCAATGAGACTAATAAAATGCATTAAGCAAAGCGTGGAATTAATTAACATAGTGTGCTGGTGACAAAGTGGCTGGGATATCTGACTGGAATATGCAGTAAGATTTTTTTTTTCTACATATTCTTAGCCAAGACCTTTTTTATGTGAATTGTAAGAAAGGAGAGTCAACATATAGAAGTACAAATTACCTACTTCCTGTTGAGGATGGTCTTGTCCTGATAGAGCCCACCCAATTTAATAGACCAAAAAAAAAAGGTGTATTTCATTTTAGCTGTAACTATGGAGAACTTGACAATGTTTTATCATCGGAGAAGTAGTGTAAATGCATATTGGACACTCATAGGTAAAAAAAAGAATTAAAGGAGAAAAAGAATGATTGCTTTGTTCTACAACCTCTGCATAACCTTGAGAATAAAAGATCACAAAGGATCCAAAAATATGGTGAAACACAGAAATGATTTAAAATAGTCTTAAAAGAAACAGCTGTAGCAAGAAGAGAAGAAAACAGATAATTGACACCAGATGTCCCTCTCAGACAGTGATGAAAGAGTAATTACAGAGGGAGAGATAGCATCCTGCAGAGAGCAGATGAGCTTTACCAGCAGCTCTACAAGAATGCATAGAGACAAACATGACAAGTTTCACCACCTTCTATGACATAAAATAGTTGCAAAGAAAAACGTCTTGCCTTATATAGGGAAAAAGAAGATAGAAGAACACATGAAGACCTTAAGAGGAAAAATACCTGTGACAGATGGTATCACTAGTGATATCATAAAAGTTGGAGGGAACTCAGTAAGAGGGCCAGAAAAGCTAAACAACTTGAACCACAATGAAAGGAGTGTCAAAGGATCGGGGTTATACTATAATCTTTCTTCTGCATTGTAAAAATGCCAAAGGTACTAGGAGACATATAGCCTTTTATAGACTTTCAACCATTTCTTAAGTTGTTGAGCACATTAGCTGAGCAATTGGTTTTTGTAGCGGCTACAGTTCAGCCATCCAAAAATAGAAAAGACGATTTTATAAAATGTACTTCATGTTGGTGAGGCAAACTATCCTAAAAGCACCTCATTTCATGAGGTAGATGATAATGATTCTCTGACAGATGGTCTATCTACAGGGCTAGATAATGAAATAGCAATATGGGAAAGATAAATTCTTGAGAACCAAACCCTAACAAAGTAACACACCACTCTACATACAGTCTGTAGGGAGAGGATGAGAGGGATCATGCACTACATGTGACAGAAGTTAGTCAGAGTACTTAAAGCTCTACTGAAAAGCAATTACATTACAGTGATGAGGGTGGACTGAGAATCTATGCAGAAGAGAAAATTATGAGCAAAATGTTTCCTCAGAATATGCCTGCACATCCATTCCAAATAAATGTTAATATTGGTAGGGAAGTTTTCCATCTGTAGTTGACAAGCATTTTCCCACATTTATTTTTTATAATTTTTTAGATTTTTTTTTTCAAAAAAGTTACAAGTTTTTAGAGCTTGTAACTTATATTAGGATCTTAAATCTCTACTCACATAACAATATCCCTATCAATATAATAAAGGGATCTGTCAAAGTTGTTGAACAACCGAACAACTGTTTCCAGCAAATGTTTCCATTTGCTGTCTATACCTTGGACTGCTTCTTGGATACTAAGGGAAACAACTTTCAGATGACTTTTAAATTGATTTTTTTTTGCTCTAGCATGCTGATTATGTGTTGAATTAACTTTGATATAGAATTAATTTTGCTGAATATTTTCATAAGAAAAGTGTTTCTTAATTTGTTGGGGAATGTTTCAACTAGTATTTTCCGATTAGCTAATTAATGTAGTTTGGAACACAGATTGGTGAAAGCATGTTAGAATATTTTGGTTGGGTTTACATTATAAAAAGTCTCCCTAAAGAACTCTAATTAGATTGTTTTTTGTTAACATTAAATTTATAATATAGTCTAATTATTTCATAAGAATATTCATTGCTAGTAGAGCAGTGAAGAATGTAAATTAAACTTCTAGTTAACTTCTATGGAGTTAAGTATGCAATCTTTCCCACCTAGGGTAATGGAAACATTACTAAATGTCTTGAAGGAATGATTCAATTACTACAAAAATTGCATTTATAACTTAATACGAAAAAAGACAGATTCAAAAACAAATCCTGATGTGCTGAAGAGAACCTTCTCAGTATATATAGTATTTTGATAATAGATCAAGGCACAATGCAAATGATAACTATTAAATGAGCTTTGGATCAGAGCCATGGTGAAGCACACTCACTCTTATTATCATTTTAAAGAGTACTGATAAAATAATTTGAATGTCAGCTTGATGATTATGCTTTCTTGAACATTTATACTGGTGCACACAAAACGACATTTATGTACCCAAAAAGAGGTCTATAGCTGTGCATTTATGGTTTCCAGCAATAGAATTTTCAGAGGGAAAATTACAAACCTACAAAAAATCTTTGCAATGAAGACATGAATGTTACGGAGCTCATGCTCTTCAATCACTCTAAGCATGGGTTTGAAATAAGCAGGTTTCCACTCTTGAATAGCACCATTGAGTGTACTCCATCAAGGCAGTCCAAACAAAGAACATTATCAAACACGTGTGAAATGATAATTATGCAACTACCATTAGTCAAATCAGCAGCTGTTAGAAGAAAACAGTAAGTGACAGATGGAAACATTCTTTTTCTTTTCCTTTCTTCTCTTTCATTTTCCTCCCCTCTACACCTCGATAAGACCTTTTTAAAACTGGAGCTGTCTGGAAAAATGGGGCATTAAAATAAAGATGAATCATTTTCTCTTAACTCGTGTTCATCAATTTGCTGATAATATTTGCAAAATAGGTAAATAATGGACAACATAGCCCTCTGATGGATTCTGTTTTGCTCTCTCAGGTGTAAATGTGCATGAAATCTGCTTTTGTGAGGAGAAAGAAAATAGAGTCAGAAAATAGAGAAAGTAAGTAGAGTCAGGTTGAATTTTTGGAATGTTTTTTTTTTGTTTGTATTTCTGAAAGTGACCGGAGTCTGTCTGAAATAAAAGCTCCTCTTAGGTGACTGTCTACCTTCTTCTCAAGTATGTGACTTACTCCTTTGTAAAGTAATATGATTTCAATGGGACCAATTAAATGTTTGTCAGATTAAGGTCTTATAATAGCACCAATCTTCTGTTAGTTATTGCTATGTGATCTTTTGTCTAAACCCAGTAATCTGCATGTGAGTTTCTACCATGTGTGGAAACTGGGCTACACCCAGTAGAGCTCAAAGTTAATAATCACCACTGAGTCTCAGTGCTTGGATTTGAGGTCTTATGCTTAGTGATGCTCAGAAGCATTTGCATGAAAACTGTACTGCTGGAAATATGTACTTTTTGGTTCAAAGGATACACTTAACTGGTTTGCATGGAACATAGCGAGCCAAATAATGTGATCCAGCTAACTTACCCCTGAAGTCAACCTTGTCATCTCCAGTATTACTAAATCTGACTCACTGACTGAAGTCAGTGATGCAATTCCAGCTTCACTGAAGTTCATGGCAAAATTTCCATTTATTTTTATAAAGCAGTACTTCTTCATAGCGTTTAGCATGCAAGGCTTTAAGCGTGCATATGAGAAAGCTCACTATTAAAGAAGTCCGGAACAAATCCCTTTCTTATACTTTTTCCTTTTCCTCTTCTTTTCCTTTTTTTTTTAATATCTAGTGCACAATTTCAATCCAAAAACTGAAAGCAAAATAATGAACTATGTCTGCTGTTATGTCATATATAGATGAAAAAGTTGTTAGCCACTCACAGAAGAGTTGAATTGTATGAAAAATAGATAGAATTGATTCAGTTCTCCATGTTGGAGGTCTGTGGAAATTTTTAAACCCAGGTCCATTTTTAAGTTTATTTATATATCATTCTTTTTACAAGTAACTCCTAACAAGAAAATTATTATTATTATTATTAATAATAATAATATCTTTATCCATACATCTGAGTGTTGATAACTCCTGTGGGTGTATAGTCACAAATGTACAAATAGAGACTCATATATGGAATCTGGAGGAGGGATACAAAATTTTTGATTGTTTCCTATACGTTTCATGTTTGAAATAACAAATCTATATTTATTCCTCACATTTCTCCTTTTCACTGAAAAGAAAACAGTACGTGCATACAGTGTAACAGCAACTGTAACACAGAATAGTAACTCTTTTTCTTCTGTTTTCTATTTTTTACATATATTGGAGAGTCTTTTATGTTGCTAGATAACTACTTTTTACTTACTTTTAAACATAATCTTTCTGATCTACTTTTAACCTATTTTGTTGAATAGTATCTTTAATGTTTATTTATTCCAATTTTGAAATAACTACAACGTGTAATATTTTCTATTGAAATAACTGATTTCTAATGTATCCTTTTTGTTACATGCTAATGCCCAGAAGGTATATCGGTTGAGGGCAATTTGAAATCATATAATAGAATGCAATCAGGAGCTAACAGTATTTTACGGAGATAAATTTAATGATCAATCAAACTTTTTTAAAAATAGTCTTACTAGACTATACTTTGAGGGAAAAAAAAAATTGCATCTCTACTGCATACTTTGCAACACAAAAGAAGAATCCATTCTTTTCAGATGGTACTGACTCCTTCAGATCTTACATAAGTATTCCAGTAGTAAAATAAATGTGCTTTTGCTTAGAGGTTTCTGAATATTATATCAAATAATATTTCAGCAGAAATAACTGTTCTGTGTATTACTGTAGCATGCCAATCATCCTTGATTCATGTTCACATAGTAATGATGGAGGAGTAGACTAGTTTCATGGTTAGCTTGAATATTGCCTGACTTGATTTATGACTGTTGCAAGAGGTGGATCTTGTTTGTAATTTCAACTGCTCAAGACTGAATATGGTCTCAGTATGCCAGGACAAGAACTGGAACTGAGACACAGCAATCTATTCTCTGTCCTCTTTTACCTACAAAAGGTTTCAGGTATCCTGAAAATAGCTTTAAGAAATTATCCTTTTGATTGATATTATTCTGTTAGTTTCATACTGAATTAACTAGAACTTTAGTATATTTTATTTATTTATTTATTTATTTATTGGCATACATTATTTTTTACATATCTGAGTGTACAACGATGTCAAACATCTTCATAAAGATGCAAATATCTTGTTAGGAATTCACTTCAGTATTATATGTCTCCATGGTAAGATTAGATTACTAGTTTTTAAAATCTACTCTTTCAAGAATTTACTTGGGAGTCAGATCAGCTATCTTATACAGGAGTTTGAGATACTAGAGTTATATTTAGTTCTTTTGATAAATGAGGTGTAGAATGCCTAGTGCTCTCAACACATGATGAGTGATTTAGGTCATGGCTTTGTTGCAAGAAATACTCTTTGAAGCATCTTTGACAGTTTTATAAACCTTATATCAAAGCCATCAATGAAGCACAGCTCATTAATTGAAAGAAGAGAACATCTAATTGCTCTTTTGTACAAACTCAAAGTAAGAATAAGCTTCTTCTCTTGTTCATATTTTTTCTTTCCCAAAATGGCATGAAGGTGCTTGCCTTTCTAACAAGTACTCCTCCAAAAACAAATGATTCATACCTTTTAGATATCCTTATGAGTAGTATAAATTTCTTTTTTTTTTTAAACAACCAACTGTTCCCTTTGAAAAAAGTAAAGGAAAACTTGAAAGAAACCTGATATTCACCCACCAGCTAACAAAGAAAGGCAGAAAAACAGTCCAAAATGGGTCTTGGGACCACATTTGTTTCAGCAAATGCAGAGAGCAATCTTAGCTTCAGAAGGCATGGCTAAATCTCATCCTCATGGGGACAAGTCAATGTGATTGCAGACCCAGGAGCTGAGAATCAGTCCTAGACCACACTGTCAGTGCTGGTAACACCGCAGAAGCAGATCCACTCTCTGTAAATATTCAGAGAAGCCAACATTGTTTCAAGGACTTCAAAATCCCCTCCATTTCTTCTTATCACAGCACATAACATTAAGCTTATCAGTTATATATTAAAAAAAAAGAAAAAAAAAGAGGTGATATTTCTTGAGTTTGTGTAAACTAGTCTAGTTTGTTAGTGTTGCTGCTTTCCACTAATATAGAATATTAGGATCATTGCATTTCAGGAATCTTGGAAAATGTATTTGTTAAAAACAAGTTAAAGTATATGTATTTTCAGCGTTATAATGAAACTAATGAAAAATGAAATTAACTTACTCCTCTTTTTATACAAGATGTAGACTATTGAGACATAGGAAGATGAGAGGAAAAATAAAGGAAGCCCTCTTTACTCACAGGGATTTTCAGTGTGGTCCATTTTTCCAAATGATGTGGATCAGATGCCTATCATCTGGCACACTCTTACATGAAGCTTTAGAGCCCTTGCTTTCCTAAATGATGTGACAAGGAAAACTCTTCTCTGCCTGGGATCAGAGGACTAAGTGTAGTCCCAGGCATTATTACAGTTGCAAACATATAGGAATGGTCAATCTTGCGTTTGTACATTTTACAAAATTTATGTTCAATTTAAGAAGTTTTCAATGAAGAATACAAAGACTCCTAAATATTTGAAAGGACATGACATCTAAAAAAATCAAATAAAAAGTTGTTTCAGTAGTGATCATGTACACTTACTTAAAAAAGAATTAAGAAGAAGACAAAACATATATGAGCTCAGAAAACTGATAGGAAGGAACTCTAAGGTATTAAGGAAAAGATTTTAAGTTTTGAAAATGATAGATTCCCACAGGTTTTTAATATAGCAAGCAATGGCATAAACTCAAGAGTGGTAAGCATCTTTAACTTTCTAAGTGCAACAAAAAGAACTCATATTCCTGCGAGCTAAAGTGGGTTGCAGAGAAATAACAAATACTGACAGTAATAATTACTGAATTTCTATATTCATAGAAAAACTGGGACTTCATAAATATCAAGTAGTGCTCCCAACCATGTCGAGTGTATGCTAGTTTTCAGGAACTAGAAATTCAGTGATTATATCCAGAGCTATTCATTATTTATCTATAACTTTCAGTATAAACAAACAGAAAAACTATAAACATACATTAGAATAAAAAAAATCTGGGGAAAATCTACCTTTTAGTCAAACAGAAGGAGATGAATTGACTATACTGCTCTTTTTACTCTTTTAGATTGTCTTCCCAGTTCCATTTGCATGTTGTATTCAAGCCAGAAGGCAGCAGACAGGATTTTTGCCTTTTGCAAAACTGCATGCACCAAACCCCACAAGCCTCTACAAATCTCAGAATGATAGAATTGAAATGAAGTTTTCGATATATAAATATTAGCATTTTCAGCAGAAGTTAAAAAGATTCAATTCTGACTCAAAGCAGAAGTCCTTTAAGTATTACTGAATAAATATAAGGATATAAGAACTGTATATATAGGTGGATGAAATAAAACTGAATGCTAAGACTCCATGAAAAAGCAAAACACGGGAAGTTAAGATATGCAAAATAGGGCAAAAAGGTTGTGATTTATGTAAACTATCTACTTTTTTATTTATAGAAGTTATTTACTGTAATTAATCTAATACAATGTTTCAAAGCTTTTTCTAAACTTTCAAAGGACATGAGATAGGTGGCTATTCCCATCAATAACTACTTCATAACAAATGTGAATAAATTTTACACTGAACTTTAACAGAACTTCTGCTCTGTCTTCCTCCATACTCTCTCTGTCTCTCAAAAAAAATTAATCTTTCCTTAGTGGAAATAGGAAATAGCCTTTTTTTTCCTCTGAAGAACACAGTTGCCAGACACTAGACTTACAGATGTAAGAAAACATCAAAAATCAAGACAAGTTTCTGCTAAATTCTGTGGAATCTTCTGACCATTTTGTGTATATTTTATATTTCATGGAATATACAGACTTTGAATGCATATGTGAAACCTCTGAGTTTCATAAGTACATGGGACCATACTTGTACTCTCTTATGAGAGAGTCCTTGGGTTTGATCCATTAGGTGCTTCACAAACACTTGACACATCAAATTGATAATAAACCACCACAACAGAACTACGTTTACAAACCACGCTTTATAGAGTTGTCTTAGTGAAAACCATGTGGCAAAAGCTGACATAATGAGTAAATGCTCCCATGATGAGCTTTCCAGTAAGAAACACATTTCAGTTTTCAGCCCAATTTCATAAGAATTTTTCAAATTTCTGCGAGTGAACTTCCAATGATCAATTCAAAGTCAAGATGCTCAACGGTGTATCCATATATTGAAATATATTCAGCTGAAAAAATACATCTGAGAGATTGTAATCTGGAGATATTGCCAAACTACAAGACTAGCTTTAAGGAGCAGTGTAGTCCTTGTAAATTATTTGCTCAGATGTAGTTAATATAAAATAGTGTCACAGCGGCTGTTGAGCCAATAACCCAGAAATCACTGAAAAATATTGTATTTCAGATAGATAATAGCAATTGAAGATAAATTATTTTTGACTTTCATTTTGAGTGTTTGCAGTTGCAGAAACAAAAGAGAACAAAATCAGTTCAGTTCAAGTAATTTTAACCAAAGAAAATTTTTTTTCAGATAAGCAAAATCTATAAAAGTTTTCTATTTCTTCTATTATTATTAAATAGTAGTGCATTATAAACCAGAAAGTCCAAAATACCAAAAATGTCAAAAATGTAGGGAAATAGTGGAAAATGCTTTGGCAAAAAAATGTTATTTTTATTTATTCCTCTCTAGAATATTACTCATGATATCAATTTACCGGGAAAACTTACAAACACCTTCCTGTTAAGATTAAACTTTGCAATAGTTTCCACTATATTAAGGGTAAAGAAAATTTTGTCAGGATCATAGTATCTCTAAAGTCAGATCAGATCAGACTGTTTTCTACTGTTCATAAGGCATCCTATACTTTCTAGAGGAGTTGCTTTTCATACCAGTATGTCATCCACTCTTCCTAATTTGTTTGAACTGCTAAAATGCAGTTCCCTATCTGCATGCCTTTAGTATCTCCATTTTGAAATGATCCAGATGTAGCTTGTTCTGCCGTGAATCTTTGTCTCTCTATCTATGATAACATTCAAAGTTTATGTAGTGTTTAGCATATCACTTGAATATCTACATTCATCCTTCTATCTTTCTAATGATAGCTAGAAGAAAGTTCTGTTCAGGGGGATAGCCCCTTAGGCACTGATTCCACAGTCCTACCACTTCTCCTAATGCAATAGTATTCAGGCCTATAACAAAAAAAAAAAAAGCCAAAATATTCTTTTTTTGATATGATTTTGATGTTCATTTCTCAAAAGCTGCTGTTTTATATAAAAATACATTTATAAAAATATATTTTTATATATTTATAAATGGCACAAGTCTGCTCTGAGTATCTGTGTATATCCTTTGAGGCTTTAAACTCTCACAAAGGGCCAGATTGTGCAGGACGTACAGCTTCCTAGCTGATGGAGAAGTTTTCATCTCAGCACAGAGGTTGGCCTCAGTTTTGACTAGCTCCTCATGCCAACAGTCACTGATGCAAATGGGTGCTAATTTGTGGTCTTGGTGAAACCAAACCAAGGGATATTTTGCTTGTATGGACTTAATACTAAACATTTAGAGTGTCTCCCTAGTTAAAGTACTTCACTTTAGGCTTTTTGAATTGCTGGTAATTTTTTCTTCTTTTTTACAACTTGAAAAAACCTGTTTTTTTAAAGACCTCTACTACTAATGTATATCTCATGTCTAAAGACTATGACTTTGACCAATAGTGGCAGATTGGATATTCACTGAGTGTGCTCTGATACCACTGTGCTAGAGGATTTTATTGGTGTTTCTTTTCTTTTACTCTGTTCTATCTTGTCTATATCTGTAACTATGTAGCTGACCGAAATTTATTATGAAATCTCTGTGATACTCTGCAGTAGTTGTCATAAAGGGCTGAAGATTATTTGAGGTTGAGCATGGTATATAAAGTGCAAGTAGAAAGCACAAGAAGGGTTTATTAACATAAATATCAATCTTGAGTTTGTTTGTGATGTTGGTATAGGACTGGTATGTCCAAAGGCATGTCTACTTCTTTCTAAAACCCTGTTTAGTTTAATAAAAATGCTCTCACTCCCTACGCATCTACATTTACAAAGATATCAAGAAGACCGCATCATTAAGGATAATGATTTAATTTCATTTTCATGTGAATACAAGAAAGCTGGTTCTTCAACATCAAGATATATTTAGACATTCTTCTAGATCCATGCATTTCTGCTGTGCTCTGTTAAACTCACCATCTTTCCAAGACAAATGGTTAGTGCATGTAACAAGTATGTGTTCATGAGAGTTTCTCACTGTGGGTCACTGCATATAGATCTAAATGAGAATCTGCAGAAAGGGTTTTGTCTATCTGAAGGTGCAAAGGATACTCAACCCAACATTCAGTACAGTGCAATTGTATGACACTTCTCAGTCTCTGAATTGATCTGATTTCAAATAAAACTCATGATTTCCTGCAATCTATGCTGTGTTATGTACAATATTTCATAGACTATTATTCAGAGTCTATTTTCATAGACAATTTCATCAGAATAAGTAGAAAATTAGGACTGATCATGTAAATATCCTGTGAGCAAAATATGCAGTCTAAATCTAGAGTAAAAATACATGAGAGGTCAGTTCCATTTCCTACCTAGAGCAACACTACCAAAATTTTTAAGAATGCAGATAATTGTCTAAATGGCAGGAGGTCCATGAAATGTATTGATTTTGTGTTAATTTGGTTCTCTTTAAGTGGAGATGTTAGATCTTTCTCCCAGTATATTGGAAGAACTTAGAAATCATCAATACAGTGAAAATACTCAGAACAGAATATAAGATATTTCAGCAAATATGTCATTTGTCACACATAGTATTAAAATAACATCACTTGAATAATCATTACCCAAGATATGTTTTGGAAAAAAGATGTTTGCTCAGCATCAGGATGGGAGCTAAATGTAATACTATACACCTCTTACTTTCTAAGTCAAGTATATATCAATATATCAATCTACAATGGCTATGAGATGAGCATATATTCATTACCTCTACTATATTAATTGAAAAAAAAAATGGTTAGCAAGATGATGAACACTAACAAAACCATTGAAAACTAAGTCACAGGGTCAGAGACAAATTCCCATGATTCCTATAGTTTTTACTTTTAATCCATTCTATCATCAGAAATGAAAAACTCTGCATACATTCAGGTTCTGCAAGCCATTTGCTATGTGTTTCATTTTGAGAACAAAGATTCTATATGTAGAAAAATATAAAAAACAGCTTATAGCTAACATAAAAAAAAAACCTGCTATGGTGATTTCATTTTTCCATACTCAATCAGACAGAATAGCTTTTTATTCCAGTATCTCTTCTTGCCTATTGATTAGAGTGAAATCTTGGAGATATATATATATGTAAATATATATATATAAGAACTTCCCACCTGGTACATTTTTAGCTTTTAGTAATTCCTATTTTGTGATTTCCTGAACTGAAGATTATATTTCATCCGTTTATTTACAGACCATGAAGTACTCTCCTTCCCTTAGGGTTTTTAACCATGTAAGTCTTGCATATGAAATCAAATTAACTCCACAATTTGTATGGAAACACACAATTGTTCTAGAGTTTGTAGGGACGTTCTGAAACAGGTCTTTACCAGAGGTAACCTTCCAATAAAAAGTAGAGGAAGTGAGATACTCCATCTTGTTAGGACAACAACAAATGAGAGAAAAGCAAATGATCAAGAAAACTAAGGAAAGGATATAGGATTTGCCTTGAAAAATTACACCAAATGCTTAACTATGCTTATAGATACACATGCATCTTATTGTTGGCTAATACAATAAATCTCTCAGAAAAGAAGGTTTTAGATATTGAAAGAGAGGCGAGACAAAAAAATCCAATAAATATGTTAATATCCTATGAATGTACAAGTGCATATTCATATCTTACGAGTGTAACTTAAAACATATAAATTAAAACATATAAATTCAAACACATTCTCCTCTCTGAAACAGGGAAAGAGGAAAAGTGGTTGAAAATGTTCTAGATATTTTCGGTCAGTGATGGCCTATGCCCTTTTTGCTAACCATATTGCCCTAGTACTTAATTCTCTTCTACCACATATTTGATATATACAATATAGAAACTTGCAAAAAATATATATACCCAGGTCATAATCTCTAGAGGGCTCTCTTGTCTAGAATGCCTTAGGAATTCTAAGACTGCTTCCTCCACAGCTTGCCACTGCAAACATTGAAAACTATAATTTGGGCAACTGACTTAAAAAAACATAAAACAGAGGGATTAAATTGAATTTGGGTTCCTTTTGTTTGACCTCTAGTATTTAGAATTTCAGGATATATCTGGCTTATTTTTTATTTACAGAGAGTGTTATTTCAGAAAGTCTTGTACAGAATTTATGAATTGCATCACAATGTTCAACTCTTTCACTATGTAAAGCTTTTTGACATTGTTATAGTTAAAATAGGGATGCCCCTTTCCACTGAAATATTTACGTGAAAATCCCATTTAAAAAAAAAAAATCTTCAGTGCAGTCAGAGTTTCCATATTTGTGTGGGTGTTACTGAGCAGCACTATCACATCCCCAAGAGAAGTGGCGGAAGCTCCCAGGCACTCCCACACAAGTTCATATGTGTACGAACAGAGTGAGTTGGAGGTGAGAGTGGACAAGTCCAGCTTCCCTTGGACAAAGGGCTGGAGATTTCCCTCTGTCCTGGTTGCCCCCTGATCCTGCCCTGCAGGTGAGCTGAATGCTCTTCTTTATATTTATTGAAAGCAGCCCTTGTACTACAACTACCACTATTACTACCATCAGTACAAAAAAAATCTATTAATAACTCTGTACATGTGATGCAGCAAATGGAGACTGCAAAGCTCATTAAAATGAGACAGTCATCAGTACTACATGTAGTGGAATTAAGAAACACAAATAAGAAACATTATCACCTCATTGTGATTTAATGCTCTTATTTTCCTCTTTGCAAAATACACTTCATTTTTCTGCCTTGTCTTTCAAGAGCAGATGTGGAAAGCAAGAATGAGACCTTCACCTATTGATTAACTTGTAACCATACAAAATTACTGACCAAGATTTTGAGGGGAAAAAAAAGAAGACTAATTCTATGCATCACTGGTCTTGAGTTTCAATTTAAGATCTCTCCAAAGATCTTTGGGCTCAGAATCTTGAACATCTTTTCTCCTTAAAATTTACCTTAATTTCTGGCTATCAGATCCCTATAAGATGCTTTCATTTGTGCATGTGAAAAAAAAAAGTCCAAAAGCATAAAGATAGCAAACACTGAGCTGTGACTCTTAGCACTGATGTTTGATTTCTGTTTCTGCTTGTTCAAGACAAGAAAGTAGTAATGATGTCATTCATTTTTCTAATACATCTTTCTTCTCCCTGTGCAACTCTTTCAGGTATATTGACTGCCAAAGAAGAATTTGTTCACAAGCCCCATACTCTTACTTTCCTTGCAGGGGATTTACTCATCTGTTGTCTAGTGATTTTCGCATCTAAGTATTTGACAGTCCAAATACAATCAGTTGAATTCTTAGCTGAAATCAGCTTTCCATAAATGTGACTTTACACTGACAGTGATTTAAGCTGTGGCCAATTCATGCAACCATTTCTTCATGCATTTACTACAATTGCATCTGTCAGTAATTTTCAGTTATTTACCACTTAGTATTAAGCACTTCCTCAAATAAGAGAAGTAAAATTTGCATATATAACCGACCATGCATTTTAAAACAATGTGAGAGTTATGGGATCACTTTATGAATCCTTTGCTCATTTCTTGCACCAAATGGGTCTTTTCAGCTGAGCAGGCACACACAGGGATGGAACTATGTTGTTAAAGTACTGTCAGTTTACTTTGGCAATTGTAAGGGGTTTTATATAGTTAATGAAGATTAGCATGTAATGTTCCAACAGAAGTTTATGCTCTCAGCTGACATTAACTTGCCAAGAGGGTCATAATTAATTATGGCATTGAAAGATAATACATTATGAGTACAAACTAGGTAAATTACTCTTCACAGAGCACTAACAATGTGTCTTTCTTCCACCTATGTCATTTATGCTAAGTCTACCAGTTATTGGTAACGTACAGACCCTGAAAATTAAAGCTGCAAAATAACAAACACACAAAGCAAACCAAATTACAAGCTTAAAAGCATTTCTCATGAATTGTAATTATAATCATGCATCAATCCTCCAGGCTAGATGAAGAAGAAATAACATGCCAAAAACTTGATAGATAATGATCTGTCACCTAAACTAGAACTTAATTCATCCTATCTGATTATCACAGTCTCCTTTATCATCTTTTTGGCAAAAACACAATAGTGCATACCTTGGCAACAGAAGAATTTTATTCACAAGACAACCTGTGATATGTTTTCTTATACATGTCTACTGGTTTCCAACAATCATTCACATTTATGCAATGTTTCTCAGCAACACTTTCTCCATTCCCTTTATTTTCTCATAACTTTAGGCTCAGTGTGCATTCTGTACACAAATTTATTCCACTTTTCTTCTCTTCACTGATCCACATTTCTCATCTATAACTATACTTTCTATGACTGCAAAATATTTCTTGCCATTTTTTACCTTTCCGCACTTGACTGAATTTGTTGCCTGCTGGCCATTCTCATATGAACTATTTCCCTTTGTTTCTTCTGATCACTGCCAGCTTCAATTATTTTTACTAAAACAGTGATAATTGCTATACTCTCATAGCTAAGAACAAAATCAGTTTCTGTAGTTCAGCATTAAAACAAACAAACAAACAAAACAGGAAAGATGGACTAGATGATCTCTAAAGGTCCCTTCCAACCTTAACCATGACATCTTCACATCATCTGTTTGTGTAACATGCCAAGATGACCTGAAGCAAATATATTCAAATATATTCTACTTCTTTCAAGAACCCTGTCATGAAAGCATCTGGCTGATAATATATCATTTGGCTGCTGCAATCTACTTTTTCATGTTGTCATGAGATTCCCTGCACAAGTTCTTAAATTTATTAAATATATTAATTTAAAATGGTTCTGACTTGGAAATCTTGGATGCTGAGTTTTCTTCGGTCCTTGGAATCTACCTTCAACTGCCTACTTCCAGTTGTTTGATTAGATGTGGAAGAAGCACTCCTGCTTGTGGAAGAAGCAGTATTGTGTCATAAATTGTAGCCTACAATTTATTCAGGGATCTACCAATTTTATGTTTTTTTTTTTCAGAGAAGTCACTAAAGTAACATACAGGTATTCTAGAAAAAAAAGAAGGATCAGAAATTCCTTATTTCCCTATCATTAAGGGAAGTAGTATTTCCTCATGTTGTCTAAGTAAGAGTAGGACCTAGGGGTGAACCTATAGCACTAGTATTTTCTTATAATGAAATATATATGGATACAAAGAACTACATTATTTCTAGCTATGGGTAGCAATTTGCTTAGGGTGAAGTTTCTGGAGTATGATAATTGAGCAGAAGCAAATTTTTCATACAATCAAAATATATATATATATATATATTAACCCCATATTATCTAGAGACTTTTCACCACTGAATACCTTTACAGTGAAAAGATCCAAAGCCTTCTACAAAAACAGGGAGGGAAAGCTGCAGTCAAAATGCCAAAATTATACTTCTGTTTATATAGGCTGCCCTACAAACCAAGAGACATTATCTTATAAATCATAAGGTTTATTTTCTGTTCCACTTGTTTATTTTTTTTCCTGATTTAGCTGTGTTGGCAAAGTTTCCCAGGAAAGTTTCGTCTCATATATTTCTAAACTCATGGAAGAATTTACTTCACGGGACTGAAAATTTCTAGTCTTTCTCTACTTTTTTTTCTGAGAATTTTAGCACATAAACACAGAATCACAGAATCACAGAATGTCTGAAGTTGGAAGGGACCTCTAGATATGATCTAGTCCAATACTCTGCTCAAAAAAAGACATCTAGAGCATGTGGCACAGCTCCACAGCTCTCCAAAGAAGGAGATTCCACAGCCTCTCTGGGCAGCCCAGTCCAGTGCTCTGGCACCCCCCACCACACACAGTAAAAATGTTCTTCCTCACATGGACATGAACTTCATGTGTTTTAATTTGTACCCATTACTCCTTGTCCTGCCACCGGCCACCACTGAGAAGAGTTTGGCCCCATCCTCTTCACATTCTCCCCTCAAGTATTTGTACATGTTGAACAGATTACCTCTCAATCTTATCTTCTCCAAGCTGAGCAGGCCTTTCTTAGTCTTAGTCTGCATAAAATAGATGCTCCAGTCAGTTAGCACTCTTTTTTTTGTCGCTCTTCGCTAGCCTCTCTCTAGAAGTTCCACGTCTCTCTTGTACTGGGGAACCCAGAACTGCACACAACACTCGAGGTGCGGCCTCACCAGAGCTGAGTAGAGGGGCAGGATCATCTCCCTCGACCTGATGGCAATATTTCTCCTGATGCAGGCCGGGATCCCATTGGCCTTCTTGGCCATAAGGGCATATTGCTGCCTCATGGTTAGCTTGTCAACTAGAACTCCCAAATCCCTCTCTGTGGAGCTGCTTTCCAGCAGATCAGCTCCTAATTGGTACTGGTGCCTGGGGTAATTTCTTCTCAGGTGCAGGACCCTGCACTTCTCCTTGTTGAACCTCATGAGGTTCCTCTCTGCCCAACTCTTCAGCTTGTCTAGGTCCCTCTGAATGACATCACAGCCCTCTGGAGTGTTGGTCACTCCACCCAGTTTGGTATCATCTGCAGACTTGCTCAGGGTGCACTGTTTCCTGTCATACAGATCAATGATGAATTGCTGAATAGTACTGGACCCACTGGACCACTGGGCTCCATGATCCCTGTGGAGCACCACTAGCCAAAGGCCTCCAACTATACTCAGCACTCAACCCTCACACTATTCAGAGTATCAACAGGAAAATAAAGCAAGTAATTATAAGTATACAGTATTATAAGTATACATGGTTTTCTGCAACTGCCATGGTCTGGCAGCTAAAATTTATCACAAGCATATACCTCATTGAATAATAATCGTCACTCTTCTTTTAAGAAAAAAAATGTTTATCTGAGAGTCTGAGGATCTGAAAATGGTAGTCTATTTATATAAATACTAATAGATTTTGACTACTTCAAATAAAAATGACTGACTTAGAAGTAACTTTAGCCTAGAAGTACAACTGCAAAGACAGCTAGCAAAAAAAATTGAGACCACTGAACAAAACAAGAGTATCTTTTTAGATCGAAGATATGTACTTGCAACAGGAATATATTATTATTTTTGCAGAAATACATGACAAATTTACTCACAGAGTAGGTATATGGAGCTGCATGTAAATGTGAAGAGGTTGCCATGTATTAGTCATACCTACCAGAAGAAATTATTTACCTCTGTTCTGTTTTAGTAAGAGGAATCCAGGCCCCTGGCCCAGATCATAAGAAATTTCCCTGACTACATGGCTGGGCCCATGTAAGAGTGTGGTATTCAGTATGTTGCTAAGAGATAATTACCAACCTCAATACCTGCATTACTTTCTCCAAGTTATTTCCATCAGCTTGAAGACCAAGAGAACTGCATTTTGGAGGAAGAGAGACATCTTCAGGAGGAACAGACTGTCTGTTAGATTTAGCTGATGTCACATTAGCTAGGTTATCTCAATTGCATAGAAAACATGGAAATGGAACATTGCTGTGTCTGCTAACTTCTATGACAGCTTCAAGCATCCCAGGGTGATGGATCCCACATGCTGCTCCTACCAGCAGCCCATGGTGGGATGTCCTGTGTTACGGGTGTTAAGGACAGGTGGGAACAGATGTGTATCAAGGATTGATAAAGTCAGATAGTGAAGGGAGCTGCACATTTAGAAAGGGACTGAAGCTGCTCATTTCCTAAGCAGGCAAAAAGTAGTAAAGGGAAAGAGGAAAGAGTCACCAATTTTTAATTGACAGAGCAGGCTTTTCACCTACCCCAGTCTTTCATCATCATCTACAGCATTGTTGGGAGACATCCTTATTACTAGTGGGACGACTTACAGAAGAAATGTGCAAGGCAAGGTGAGTAAAGGTAGTGGGAGCTGGCTCTCTAACTGCCCATGTTTTGGGGTAGGATGTATATATTTACCACACCTATTTGTTAAGAGATGTTAGTAGGAAGTACAAAATAAGGACTAATAATTCTAATCTCATTACTGATATCACGTGCCTACTCCAAGTTACAACTACATTAATTAAATTTACCCCTGTAAGTTATGAAACTTTGAAACCTGTCTCCTGTGCCTTGTCATAAAGAAAACACAGGCTGTTAACATAGGCAGCATACTCTGATTTGATAGTTTTGTCCTAGATACTGGAGACAAACAGAGGGAATAAGTATTAAGAATTTTCACAGACTTACTTTACAATTACTTTGAAATCTTAGGTAACAGTAAGAAAGACACAGAGCCTGCCCACATTCATTACAAGGATGTGTTAATTCTGTCTCTATGATGTACTCCATTTTTCATGCAATTATGCAAAAATATGTTTCTACTCAGAAATGTCACAATAAAGCATTGAGGATTAGGCTGACAATCTTTGTCTTTCTGAAATAAAATAGCTTTATTTATTTTTTATCAGTTTATTTAAATAAACTAGCATGTATGATCATCAGTTCTGTTTGTAAGAGAGCGCTCTCCTTTTACTTAAAAAGATCCACTGCAGAATAGAAAAGTGATGATAAAGACTAATACCTAAAAAAAGTCAAAGAATCTTTATACAGCATCAAAACAGCAGTGTGTTTTCTGTTTCCATTTACTGGCTTACAGATAAACAAAGATTTTCTAACATAGCTCTTTTTCACAGCTTGGAGGAGGTCTATGGCTACCTTCCTACTTTTCTGTTCCCTAATGTTTCTTTTGATTCTTCAAGAGGGAGATTGGCTTTTGTTTCCTCATTGCCACAGGTTCTTTGTGGCCTAAAAGCCCTCTCATCCCTGCAGAGACCAGCTGCTCCATCCCATAACAAGGTAATATAATGTTTTGCACCACCCTCCTTAGCCAACAGTTTTCTTAGCTTGATGCATCCCTTCTTTGAATGTTCTTTTGCTGGGACTCCAATCTCAGTGGTCATGGATGAGGACAAGGGATTTGCTGCAATTGCAGGCACAGTTCAGTTGAGGTGTTGTCTTGTTGCTTCAAACTTTGGAAGAAAAAGCAGAAAAATTATAAGCTCTTTTCAGAAGGTATTGCTGTTCTGTATTGTCCTTCCAAGAATCCCTCTAAAAGTGTCTTCTACCACTGAAAAGGAGAAAAAAAAAAAGATGTTTATCTGGAGACCTAAATATAACTGTAGAAAATTAAAACAAACACTTAAACAACTCCACTACATCTATCATTAACTTAATAAAAAAAAACCCAGGTACTTACATAGGATGATTCTGGGTGGTACCAGCTCACTTAAAGTTGATGTCAATGTGGGAGAAAATCTGCTGAAAATATCCTCTCAACTGCTGATGCTGATTTTTTACATGCATACACATATACACACAAATACTACTTGTTAGTGTCCTAGATAATTCCTGTATGAGGAATAAAATATAATTGTCTACTACAAATAGAATGTTTTCATTTGACTGTTTTTCACAATAATAGGGGGAAAAAATCAAACAAATTTAAATAGTCCAAGATGTTTAAGTTTCAGCATATCGATGTATCCTATGCAAGATACATCTGCTGGCAGCTTAAGAACTGAGATACTCCATATTTATTTCATTTTCTTCGCGCTTTCAAGGTTTTGTCTCTAGCTTACAGCAACTCAGGCTGCTAAGCTAACACAGAAACATTTCAAGTTTTCCTTTCTTGACTGCTTGTTAACTACTGTCGGAAAAAAATAAATATAGGTACAAGAATTCCTTATGAATTGCATAATAGCAAATATGCCTGTCAGATTATGATACCAACTACATTTTCCATGCTCTGTCTTTGAACCATAATGAATAGATTCTGTAATTAAAGTTTTTTCAAAGAAGAGTTCAGTTTTTATCTCTTGATCCAGACTTTGATCTGCCACACAACCGAAATAAAAACATGATTATCTAGGGAAAAAAGAAAACAGTTTGGAAATCTATAAACATTATTGATGCTGGGAGAATAGCTATTTTATGTCCCCAATGCTTGGAAGCCAATCTGTATGTTCTCAGACCTAATGTGCTCCATTTATGTCTCCATTTTATCATTTGTACATGTTTCCTTTCTTTTTTTTCTATTATTTTTTCTATATTGTGCTGTTTTCTAAGTTTCTTCCTTTCTATTCTTAATTTCCCTTTGAATATGAGAATGGAAGACAATTTTTTCTTTCAAGGTTACTCAAATGAGAAAGGTAAAAGGATGAAATACTAGTAAAACTAACTTACAAACTTGTGATAAAATCAATGAGTTATAGAAAAACAAGATAGATTTCCTAAGACAGGAAGGAATTTTCAAGAATATAAGAAGATTGAAAGGCAAAAATGCTTTTAAAAACTTCACTCTTCTAAAATGATTGGAATTAATATGTTAATGGATGAAAAGCAGATTATAGTAAATTAGACCAAGGAAAACCACCTATAGTAGCAAGCCTGGTCAACCATCCTGACCATTGGGGGCAGGTGCTGGAGGTGAATGAGAAGCTGGATAAAGACTCCAGTGAGTGGTAGAAGTAACCAAGTAGGCATGTTAGCACTCAGAGAAGATTCATCAGATTTAAATACATTTTAACTGTTTGTTTGTTTGTTTGTTTGTTTTGCCTCTGGCTGTCCTTCTGTTCCCTCCGAACTTCTGATTCAGCAGTTCTCTGCTCCCTTTATGCTTTCTTCATTATCATTATAGTTTTCTTATCCTATTACCTTCATCTCCTTCCCTACCATGGAATTTTCTTTTTTTTTTCTATTCTCTAGAGCTATTCAAAACTCACTTGGACACAATCCTGTGTAATATGCTCTACTCTGGTTGTTCAGGGGGGTTGGACTAGATGATCTCTAAATGTCTCTTCCAATCTCAAACATTCTGTCATTCTGTGATTCTGTTATTCTACTCCTCTCCTTCCTTTTCAGTAATACACTCTGTTTAGACACTTCTTCCCACACAAAAAGTCATGAAGTGTGCTTTGCTACACCCAAAGATGAAGGATCTTTTCCTTGGCACTGATTTCCTCCTGTGCAATTTGACAGTAGGCTCTCTGAGACATGGATTGTCCATTGCTTAGCGTACACCTTGCCTGGTACAAAGGAGATGCTGTCAAAATAAACACTTGGCCTCTTATTACTTCTCAATTGTTTCCCTTTTGACTAGGCACAAATTCCTGCATTAAATCAATTGTGGTTTTGTGTATCTTCTTCAAAGCACTCCATTCTTGTCATATTTAGGGCAAATTAAACCTGTTGTTGTTAAATATGAAAAGTATTTATAAAACCAGGATGAAAAGTATTTATAAAACTAGGATATGATTTTTATTTCTACTGCATAGTAACGATAAAAAAAAAAAAAACCTCACATGCAACTGGAGCCTAAAAAATCCAGTTTTAAACTCTGTGTAGAAAAAAAACAATTTTGGAAGAATATAAGGCTTGATTAATCAAAGCGCTTTGTCCTGAAGGGTAGAAAACAATTACTTTTATTTCAATGCATTTCTATTAAAACAAAATAAAACGAAACAGCTTTTGAATATTTTGTGGAAAACACTGTGGGGCAGAGGGATCACAATATTTATAACGAAAGCAAAATTTCCCTTTGTTCAGTTCTTGTGGTTTTTGTTAAAAGCATAAAGGATTTTACATCTGGAAAGGGAGCCCCTACCCCTCTCAGCTGAAATCAAGGCATTATTGGTAGGGATGAGAAAATGGAGATACTTAGTTTTTAGACTTACTGTTCATGAAAATTTTGTTAAACTTCTTGGCTTTTATTTGCAGTATACAGAAGAAACACTTCCCTCCCTGCCTCCTTTGGAATTCTTAGAGCCAAACTCTTGTTGTCCAACACGGTAACGCACAGGTTGGTCAAGCGGGCCACAAAAAGTGGTAAGCAATTACTACCAGCAGTGAAGGAGTAACAGGCAAATACTTACATTGCTCGTTTTTGTGACCTGAATCACTGAGTTTAAGTGTTTAGACTTCTTTTAATAAAAAGAAACTGTTTCATATTCTTTTCCATTTAATTCCGCTCTGGTGAGTTTTTGCCTCATCACAACGTTGCTCTAATATGGGCTAGAGAATCAGTTTTTTACTTTCTTTGAGATTTGTTACCATCTCATAGATTTTTATTGTTGATAATAAAGCTACAGTACTAGACAACAAAGCACCTTTATGAAGTCAGATTCTATAGACGATTTGTGTGGCTGTATAAATATGCCCAATGCAAAACTTGAAGAGTCAGACTTGCATTTGAAATTGCAAATTTTTCCAAACTTCTGCCCAGCATTAGAGAGAGAAAGCATATAATCTTAGGGAAAGCTTATTCCATGTTTCCTTACTGAGCAATGCAAAAGGACCAATAAGTTTTGTTCTAACTTCTGATACCCTACTGGTATTAGAGCATCTATGTACTGCCTTTTGAATGGTCTTCTATAAGTTCAAAACAAAGATATTTTACATAAAGAACAAGTTGTAATATATTTTCAGAAGTGATTACTCTCTTTTTTTTTCTGATGAGACTTAGGGAAAATTACTGTCATTACATTATATTAGTTACAGATTGCATGACTAAGAAATGACTGAAAAAACAACTATTGTTTGGATGGCTGGGTTGTAGGTTGCAGGTGTGTCACTAACACACTCTGCCTGAGGTGGAACTTTGAGCTTTTAACAATATAAAGATATGCATCAATGTAAAAATCCTTAACAAATTTTAAAATCATTTTAGTGATTTTTTTTTTCCCCCAAAGGTATTCCTTCCGCCTTTCAGATTCACTTTGTTAACATAAACTCACTACACACATTTTGTTTGGTCCTCTTCTACAAGCAATGATGTGATATGATAGAGTTTTGTTGTTGATGATGATGATACCTAATGGTCAATTAAAATGGTCTTGCATCAGTTCACACTAGCAGATATTTCTTCCTTAAGGAGTTTACAAAGTAAAAAAGCTAATGTTAAATAATAAAAAGAAGTAAAAAAGGGAGTATGATCAGTGAGGAGGTATCTTTTGCAAAGATATTTGTAGTGAGTTTGTGTTAAAGTATACATTCAACAAAATATTTTGCAGGCAAAAAGAGACAAAAATAGAAAAAAAAATCAAGCACACATAATTGTAGTTAGAGCTGTAATGAGAAAGAAGAGATCAATTAATCTTGGTTATCCTGAACAATTTCTCTGGGACAAGGGATTTATATCTACACAGGACAAGAAAGTCCTATCATCTAGTAGGTTTTCATCAGCACGTGGAGCTGCTTCTCTCTCCCTCTGCCTTTCTCCTTTTACTTTTCTCTTTTCTTCCTCTTCCACTTCCATTTCCCTTTTCCATTTCGACTTCCTCTTCTTTTTTTCTTTTTCCACAGACTCACAAGTTTCAATGAATTTCTATGTGAATACTTTTCACATAAGGTACCTTCAAAAAGTACCAAATACTTTCACAAAGGATTCTATATGTGCTCCATTTAGTTAGTGAAGACAATTTAATATTGAATACAAGAATCAACACTTATAATTTTGAAAATAAATTATATCCAATCACTACTTGAAACATTGATTTTGTAAAGAAGATTTTGTAAAGAAGATAGTTTTTGTGAGTATCTCCAAAATGAATCATGTGCTATGGTGGAATACCTTAGGGAATTGCTGTAACTTTGGTAAAGATAAAACTAGTTAATGGAGTTACAATAGCATTCATTAAGCCAAGCTTCTTCTGCTAATGGAGGTTTTCTGGCAATGCTACAGCCAGTTGGTGCTAAGTTAGTAAAATCATTTGATTTCTACCAGACAAAGTTTATTGAATACTCAGAAACTTCCTTCTAAATGTTCTGCTATTATTACAATCATAATCTTACCTAAAACTCCAGCTGGACTCCAGGGCATAAAAATAATGAAAAATAAACAAAATGTTAAAGTTGGTTACCAAACGGAAAAGTACAAATTTTAATTATTCTATGTCTTGTTCTTCTCAGAAAAGAAATTAAAACAATATTATTCAGTTGGTTCCTATTTCCTTTTTTTTTTTAAATATATGTAATTTCTCTCACAGATAGATCTTTCTCAAATGTACAGAAACTTTATGAAAATCCAGTTGTCCTTAACAAATATAGTCACAGGCAACTAACTACAGTAAAAGATGGTTTAGGATGTTTTTTTAATTTGTTCTTTTGAAGGAATTGTAATGTTTACTTCTTTGTAATCATCTGCCATCCAGACAGTTCTCAATCCGCCTCACTGTCCACTCATCTAACCCACACATCCTGAGCTTCCCCATGAGGATGTTATGGAAGATGATGTTGAAAGCTTTGCTGAAGTCAAGATAGACAACATCCATGGCTCTCCCATCATCCAGCCAGCCAGTTATCCCATTGTAGAAGGCTAGCAGATTGGTCAAGCATGACTTCCCCTTGGTAAATCCATGCTGACTACTCCTGATTATCTTCTTTTCCTTGACATGCCTAGGGATAGTCTCTAGGATGAGCTGATCCATTACCTTTCCAGGGACAGAGGTGAGGCTGACTGGCCAGTAGCATCCTGGGTCCTCCTTCTTGCCCTTTTTGAAGCCTGGAGTGACATTGTCTTTCCTCCAGCACTCTGGTACCTCCCCCGCTCTCCATGACCTCTGAGCTCTTTAAGATGGTGCAGAGTACCTGAGCAATAACGCTTGCCAGTTCTGTCGGCACTCTTGGGTGCATCCCACCTGGGCCCATAGAGGTATGAGTGTCCAGTAAAAAAATAAAAACTTATCTAAAAAATAATAAATACTAAAACATATTCTTTTCAAGACTGCTACTCAGAATTCTTTTTTCCTAAAATACAATCAATGTTAAAAATGCCTATTTGTCAATTAACCTAATAGAAAATTACAAAGGACCATCATGCATAACAGAGATTTTTTAAATCCTGCATAGCTGGAGAAACAGTCTTTGAAGAATAATTTATACATTAAAATAAAGGGCCTAAGGAGATTTCCTGGTATTAATTAGAAAAAGAACAAGTTGTGGTATGACCACCAATACTTTTAAGAGAGGAAACTATGATTCGGTCTTTTCAGTGGAGTTAGAGTAAACCAGAAGACCAAACTTTATGCACGTTTTGGAGTGATGCTTATCTGTCAAAGATGAAGGGAAGAATATTTGTTTAGATGTAGCCATTGTCATTGTCATTAATAAGTTTACACTGAAAATATCCAAAATGAAATATCTTATTAATTTGTTAATATGTTTTAATTGAAGTTTAATATTTTGCATTAATAAAAATATTTGCAATTAACATACAAGAGTAGTCAAATAATTTCTCATGCAAAGTTTTTGTGCGATAACTCATAATGCATTCAACATACTCGTGGGATTCCCATCTACTATAAAAATACAGGCTATCTTTTTTTGCTTTCCCAACTTTGCATCCTTTTTCATGTGCAAGAATATGCATAATACAACTGCATTAATTGCATCTTGAGTTTGTTGATATTGACTGGTAATTTCCTGCTGTGTTCTAAAGGATTGTGGGGCAAGGTCACGGGGAAGGAAGTTTATCAGGTTTTGACTTTATGCATCAGGTGTATATATATATGCTGATGCTTGTAAAATCACAGAATGTGGAGTTGCTGTGATTCCATCCTACCTCTCACAGCTCTCTGTGCTGAGTGTGGTTTCTAGAATGGCAAACTAGTGATAGATTAATCCATTACTAAAAAAGACACTCCTAAACTATATACATTTTGAGTTTGTTAATACAATATTTATTCATTCCATGCCATTATTGAAACATAAAAAAAGCAGGCTTTGCAATTTATAATTTTGATTTTGACATTTGGGGAAGTTGTTGAGTTTTCATTTTTCTTCCTTCTCCTCCAGGACTATACTTTGGCAAGCCTATATTTCCCACTAGACAGATAAATAGATAGTTACTGTCCATCATTTTTACAGTATCACTGTCAGTCATAAGTGTTATAAAATGGCAAATATTTATCTAAACTGCAAGAAAACTATCAGTCTTAGCTTCCTACTTGCCAGAAATCTGGTGATTGCATTAACTGGCATTTTTTTAAATATATTTTTCATACAGGGACATTTAAAAAAATACAATTATGGCTTTATTGACTTGCTTCTGTAAAGTATAGTTAGACAACCATGGACAGAGAGTGTTTAGTTAATTGCTATTATTTTATTGAGAAGGATTAAATGTGTTATGCTATTTCCTCAAACCAATAAAATTAAGTTTAATCAGATTAACCTAATGCTTCTCACCAAACATTATTAACTTTCTACTGGTAGCATATATTGTTTTCAAAATTACAGGCTTTTGCAATGCAACCATTCATTGAGCTTTTAAAATGAAACTCATATCTGTGATTACATAAATTCATTTTGGCATTTTGCAATAGAAGAGTCTCTGAAATGATGCAAACTTGGAGGCACGCGACTATATGTAAGGTGTTTTGGAGATGTACAGAAATAACCTATTACCCATATTTATTTCATTAGAACTTTTAAAATGTATCTTATACCTGGTGGGAGAGGTTGTAAGTTGAGCTCATCACTATGTATCTGTGATGCTGAAGAATATCTAAACCTCTATATCTTCTGCTTCACAACCAGGGAGAGAGGAAATGGTGAATGAAGGGAGGCTTGAATCACAGGCTTTACCCACCCTGGAATAATATTCAAAGCCTTGTATGGGGAATGGAAAACCTGGGAAGATGCAGAGACTCCCTTTGCTGATGCTTTGTCCCTGTGTGGTTCTCAAGTATGGCAATGAAGTGGGCAGCCTGCTGGCATTGCCCCTCTTACATCTCTGTCTGTCCAGTAACTCTTTGCTATTTTACTATTATTATCTCTATCTATCCCTGCCTTTGGATTTTCACAAGTGCTAATGGACCTCCAGGGAGTAGTTAGATCTGGATGTTTCATATCCTGAGTGAGTGAATATAGATGCCTCAGTTATTGTAGGGAAAAAAAAAAAAAAAAAAGACAATGAGGACAGTGTCTACATATTTTAAATAAAGCATCTTACCTGATGCAGTCTCAGTAAAACTACACACACATATTCAATTTGTAAAACTCCCAGTTGCTCTTAGTACTGATTATCCATTTTGTTCCTTGCCCAAAATACTGGCTCTGTGGATTTCTGTTGGAGGTGTTTATCCTCCCAACACGATGTGCTCAGGATAATTGCACGAAGGTGTAATCTCCGTGGTGCAGAGAGCCACTATGCAAATAAGGATTGCAGACTTTTTTGGTTAAGAATTCCAACACTGAAAATTAAATCATCACTATAACTGCGCTACCAAACTGAGTAGCAAGCTACAGGCTCTTGGCCTTGTTGAGTTCCTATGGATTCAAAAGTATGCACTGACACTATTCCCTGGGCACTCTGCTTTCAGATTCCTTTTGAGTTTATTGATCAAGGGTACACAGCCAGGTTGAGGTGTTGCTTTCCTCACTTTGATACAAGGCAGCCAATGGAAACAGGCAAGCAATGAGCTATTCTTGAAGTTCAGAAGTAAGGTTTTTTTTCAGGCTTTTTTAGAAGATTTTTTAAGAAGATTTTTTTAGAAGATATTTCATTAAAACACTCATTAAGGAGATAGATATCAAAGCTGACTCTGTCTTGGCCTTGAGAGTTTGTTTTCATTCTGTTTCCAGGCAGTTCAGAAAATGCACACCCTTATTATCCTGGACTTGACTAATGCAAAAGTCTTGGGTGCCTGAAATCTCATCAGCTGCTCTCTGTACCGATACTGGTGCCATTTGCTGATTGAAGAAAGCATTGTATTCAGCACACAACTGTTAATGTAATTGTTTTATTTTTCTTGTGCTCTGTCAAAATGATCATTTTTAGTTAAAAGTATAAAATAATACAAGGCTGATTTTGAAGAATATGCACATGTATGTGCAACTACTGCTTTGCAGCTATATATATACTGTGCTGTGGTACAGCAGACTTGGGATAAGGGATTAATATTGTGCTGCCTGCACAGCCCCATAGCCCACCCTCCATAAACGAGATGTGATACCAACAGATGTTATGGCAGGAATGGGAATGTAACGTGTGTGTGACCAGATCAGCCAAAATATTTTGTAAGCGTTTAGTAGTGTGCTTTATTGGTCGGAATGCTGATACTGATCTCAAATGTATTGCTCACTGATTGCTGGTTAATTATGCACTGTTAGTGAACCAAGAAACTGTTTTGATGCTGATTTGTTTTAGACCATCTGAACTCAGCAGATTTTCCCTGAAGTATTTAGATTTTTGTTAACTTGGCACATTTATAGCTGTTACTTGCATCTTAATTATTTACTCCAGCTTTTCTGACCACCATCTTAAGTCAGCGTACAACACAGAATGAAAGACACCTTTGTTCTCTCCAAGAAAAAAATTATGACAACTTCTGTATGTTAAAAAAAAGATTAATATTCAAGAAAAATACATAGACATATATTTTAAGAATGTGATTTAATATTAAACATTAAGTGTTCTCAGTCTTCCATCTCAGTTAGTCTCTCAAAGCATTTCAGTGTGAACTTGTTTGTTCCAAGAGGCTCATCTCATACTATGTTAATTAAATAAAGTGATTTGAATTCAGCCTCAGAGTAAACAAGGGAAAAAAGCAACAAGATATCACATTATGGTTTTGCAACACAATTTTGGAAATGTACATAATTTTAATTCAGTAAATTGAATAACTAAGTGCTAAGCAATATGACTTTTCTCTGAATGATTTGTATATTTCTGTCATTAATGTCATAAAGTAATGATTTCTTTTGCATTTTGTTTATGGATGTTGACAAGATATGTCCACTTAATGTCCTAATTGGGTAAAGCTGATTGATAGTGTGCAGTGTTAATCTGTATGAACACAGTCACAGATAGTCATGTTTAATAATTAAGGAAATATTAAATATTAATTATTTATTTTTTAAATGTTCATTTACATCATTTTTTGCCTTGCCTTTTGTGTGTGTGCACATGTTCTATTTCTCCACATCTGCTGTTCACAACCCTTGCATGTTAAGTAGACAACATTCACATTCTTTTATTTTCTTATAATCCATGTTTCTTTATATGCATAAAAGTGATATGCAGTCTGAACCATGAAAGCAATTGGAAATAGAGGCTACAACTTTGTTAATTAATAGGAATAACTCACCCAACACTCCCAGTAGAGCTGAAGCAGTATTGATTTTTCAGTATAAGAGTGAAGAGTTTTATGACCCCCAACAGGTCCTTCTTAAATCACTAATATCATCTGCCAGAATTGCAATGGTGGGACATAAATCTCCTAGATAAGCCTTGCGCACATCGAGAGTAAAATGGAAAAAAGTCCACCCAGCATATTACACTAATACTCACTAAAACCTTGCAGGAAAAGATCCTTCCAAAGCCCAACATGGTGATCCATTGGCCTCCCTGTGGTAATCCAGAATGTCTCACTTAAAGAGGAGCTGAAAGACAGGCCCAGGAATGGCTCTGCACCTCTAAGAAGTTGGCTAGGTTTATTTTGCACTTTGCAAGAACAGGAGCCAGTCACAGAAATACATACTTGTTTTCTTGCTCTGATGCTTAGCTTATGAATACAGCTATGGATGCAAGAAAGCTTTGGTCTCACCTATGAATAACAGAAAAAAGGAGGGAATGACAGCAGAAGCCCCATACAATGCAAGCTAAACCTTCTCTTTCCTGATGTCACTTTCACTGTAGCCATTTACTTTTAAGTTATATAAGTAATATAAGTCATTCTGAGACTGCATCTGTAGTGATAAACTGCAAACTGCAAATACAAAATAAGCTATTTCATAGAATCATAGAATCATAGAATGCCTAAGGTTGGAAGGGACTTCTAGAGGTCATCTAGTCCAACCCCCCGGCACACACAGGGCCACCTAGAGCACGTGGCACAGGACTGCATCCAAGCGGGTCTTGAAGATCTCCAGAGAAGGAGACTCCACAACCTCTCTGGGCAGCCTGTGCCAGTGCTCTGTCACCCTCACCGTCAAGAAGTTCTTCCTTAAGTTCCCGTGGAACTTTTTATGCTTCAATTTATGGCCATTTCCTCTGGTTCTGTCAGTGACCACCAGTGAAAAGAGGCCAGCCCCATCCTCCTCATTGCCTCCCTTGAGGCACTTATAGACACAGATCAGATCCCCTCTCAGCCTTCTCTTCTCCAGGCTGAACAAGCCCAGCTCCCTCAGCCTCTCCTCATAGGGCAGATGTTCCAGGCCCCTGATCATCCTCGTGGCCCTGCGCTGGACTCTCTCCAGCAGCTCCACATCCCTCTTGTACTGTGGGGCCCAGAACTGGACACAGTACTCCAGATGTGGCCTTACCAGGGCTGAGTAGAGGGGTAAGATCACCTCCCTCGACCTGCTGGAGATGCTCCTCTTAATGCACCCCAGGATGCCATTGGCCTTCTTGGCCACGAGGGCACACTGCTGCCTCATGGTCAACCTGTCGTCCACCACGACGCCCAGGTCCTTCTCAGCAGAGCTGCTCTCCAGCAGGTCGGTCCCCAGCCTGTACTGGTGTCTGGGGTTATTTCTCCCCAGGTGCAGGACCGTGCACTTGGCCTTGTTGAATTTCATGAGGTTTTTGACCGCCCAGTTGTCCAGTCTGTCCAGGTCCCTCTGGATGGCAGCACAGCCCTCTGGAGTATCCGCTACTCCTCCCAGCTTCGTATCATCTGCAAACTTGCTGAGGGAGCACTCTGTGCCTTCATCCAGATCGTTGATAAATAAATTGAACAGGACTGGACCGAGGACTGACCCCTGGGGCACTCCGCTCAACACAGGCCTCCAACTAGACTCTGCACCGCTGATCACCACCCTCTGAGTTCTGCCATCTAGCCAGTTGCCAATCCACCTCACCGACCACTCATCCAGCCCACACCTCCGGAGCTTGTCCAGGAGGATGTTGTGAGGGACGGTGTCAAAAGCCTTGGTGAAGTCAAGGTAGATGACATCCACCGCTCTTCCCTCGTCTATCCAGCCAGTCATCCCATCATAGAAGGCTATCAGATTAGTCAAGCATGATTTCCCTTTCGCGAATCCATGCTGACTAGTCCTGAGCACCTTCTTGTCCTCCACGTGCCTGGAGACAACGGCCAGTATGAGCCGTTCCATCACTTTTCCAGGTACGGAGGTGAGGCTGACCGGCCTGTAGTTGCCCGGGTCCTCCTTCTTGCCTTTTTTGAAGACTGGCGTGACATTGGCCTTCTTCCAGTCCTCCGGCACCTCCCCCGTTCTCCAGGATCTTTCAAAGATGATGGAGAGCGGCTCGGCTACGACATCGGCCAGCTCACGCAGAACTCTGGGGTGCATCCCATCGGGGCCCATGGATTTGTTGGCATCGAGGTGTCTTAGGTGCTCTCTGACCCAATCTTCCTCTACCCTGGGCAAGTCTTCCTTTCTTCCAGCTTCTTCTCCTGTCACTAGGGCCTGGGACTCTACAGGGCTGCCCTTGGTAAACACTGAAGCAAAGCAGGCATTCAGCAGCTCTGCTTTTTCTGTGTTCTTCGTAACCAGGGTGCCCATCCCATTCACTAGAGGACCCACATTCCCCCTGATCTTCCTTTTACTGTTAATATATTTATAAAAGTTTTTCTTGTTATTTTTAACATCCCTTGCCAGGCTGCGTTCCAGCTGCGCCTTAGCTTTCCTAGTTGCATTTCTGCATTCCCTGACTACGCTCCTGTATTTTTCCCAGGGAGCCTGCCCTTTCTTCCACAATCTGTATACCCCCTTCTTCTGCTTGAGCATTGCCACCAGCTCCTTGCTCATCCACGCAGGCCTCTTGCCCCCTCTGCCTGACTTCCTACGCACAGGGATGCACTGTTGCTGGGCGCAGAGGAAGTGACGTTTGAACACTAGCCAGCTCTCTTGGGCCCCCCTTCCTTCTAGGGCTCTAGCCCATGGGATTCTTTCGAGGAGGTTTCTGAAGAGGCTAAAGTTGGCCCTCCTGAAGTCCATTGTTGCAAGGCTGCTTACAGCCCTGCCTCCTCCTCGTCGGATCCTGAACTGCACCAGCTCATGGTCACTGCAGCCGAGGCTATCCCCCACCCTCACATCTCCTACCAGACCCTCTCTGTTTGTTAGTACAAGGTCCAGTAGTCCACCTCTCCTCGTTGGCTCCTCCACAACTTGCATCAAAAAGTTATCGTCAACACTCTGCAGGAACCTCCAGGACTGTTTGTGCCTTGACTCTAAAGAGTGTAGAAATTGAATTCTCAAATTTACGATCTGCTAAAATATCTTTCTGATTAGCAACAGGAAATCTCAGAAAGCTCTTCTTGTGCAAACAGCAGGAACATATATAAAAGAATTACAATTTGGTCAGAAATACAGTACAGATCCCTTTTTCCTTTCATATCAGGATACTGAGAAAGTCTTATAAGTTGTTTGAAAAAAAAAAAAAGTATGAGTGTCCACTCCACAGGACAGATACATGGAAACCTATGTGTTTCAATATATGAGATAACTTATGAATACGAAGGCCTTTCTTTTACCTTGATTCGTTGCTAAGTTACTTTCAGCCACTCGGGAAATAAATTGAGTCCGCTCAACTGTCATTTACAGTTTACATTTCTTCTCAGAAACAATATATTGTGTTTTCTAGGCACTTCTTTTCTTTTTAAACAGATTAGTTTTTATGTTGCTTGTCTGCCTTTTGAATAAACATGTAGATAGGATAGCAAAGTAAAACAACAGCAACAAAATACAAAACAAAATCTTTTATGCAGGTGGTACTTCAAAGAGCAACTGTAAGTTTGGAAATTAAAATAACTCTTCCTTCATATACATTAATTTAGTGAGATTGACACTTTATTTTACAAACAATAGCACTTTGTTATAACACGTTGTATCTGACAATTATCAGTACTCATGCACAAAAAAAGATTGACACAGTAAAGACAAGGTAAAGTGACATTCAGAGCATCAGCATTTCACACAGCTAAGTGCTGAAAAGATGAATTTTCATATCACATTCATCACTCTTACATGTAGCATTTAAGAACCTGAGAGCTGATTTTGTCTTTTTGTTTGTTCTTTGTAAAGCACAGTTAAGCAAAGACAGAGGACTGCTGGGGTTATTCTTTGCCATGTGATTCATTATGATCCACTTGACTGCAGAAACTCTGGAAATAATTACAAGGTATTTTCAGAATATGAGTTTGTACTCATAAAATCTCTGATACAGTTCAAGGATTCATCAGACTTATTTAAAGAATGAGACTATTTCTTTGAAAAATGAGAGAATCATGCCCATAATACATGAAAAATCCCGTAAGTCTTTATAAGTAATTTCAAATATTGCTGCTTGTCTTTGAATCTGAAATTTTGGTTCCTCTCCTGTACAGGGGCCACAATAACTCCCCAGAGCTGTGGATCCACTCACTTAAAAGATACAGGTCCCCTAGTTTATAAAGAAGTCCTGACTTTTTCATGTAGTGTACAGCCTGGGGCCCTCTCTCTGCTTTACATGTGCTTTGCGATGTGTTCTGGACGCCATGCTTTCTCTCCTTCATGGTCTTTAAGACATCTCTCTTCTGACAGCTGTGTGCTGCCCATATACTAGTGTTGGGTTTGTTAGCCACTCAGAGAATCATTTTGGTCATTACAGGCTCACAATCATCTATATTACTTCAAATCTTATAAAGATTTTTATTCATGTCCCAAAATTTGAATTTCATATGCTTACTGTGACAATGCAAAGCAACTTAACAATGCACAGTATACACAGAAAAATCTTACTTCCTTCTTGCCAAGTAACAGGAATTCCCTCTCTTCTCTGGAATAACCTCCAAAGAAGACAGCAACTCTTCCACAAACTTATTAATACATATGATAGTATCAAATTGCTGAATCAGTTATTGCCCCTTCAATAATTTACAAAAATGGACTTACATAACAATATCTATTATCCATAAGATGAGCACTTTCCATTTATTAAACATTGCTTCTTTTTGCATTTACTTAAGAGTTCCAAAATATATATTGTTAGTATGGCAGATATTTGACAATTTTGTCCCATTAAAACTTATACTTACACACACTTGGTTAAGTTGTAACCTCAGTGTGGGATCAACACCGTAATAATATTTAAAGTTGTTATTGTATTTATTAATTTCAAAGATGGTTCTCAGGGAAATTTATATATTGCTCTTTCAGTGCCATGATCCCCTTAACTGAAACTAAGCATTTTTAATATAAATAAAGCATTTCTGATTCATTGTACTAATAAGTTTCTGCAGTAATTTCTATTTTTTCATTGATTCATCTTCTCCAAATTAATCTCTTTCTCCCAAAGCTTGCTTTAAAAGCTTACCATTTTTCCTCTTGTTTTACTTTCCCTGTTTACAGTTGTATAATATAGTATACTTTCTGGAATGGGATTTAAGGATGTCCCATCCCATTTCTTTTCGTCTTTCTAAGGAAAATAAATAAAACATTGATTGCAATTGAAGTTTTGATTAAATTTTGGACAACTTGTCTTCTATCCTTTACTGGATTGCATTCAGTCCAAGTCACAATTTGTAAGTAAGTGAATTGTATCTTGGTAAATAATTATAACTGGATCAATAGTACAGGAAATTAGTTTCTCTAACCCACTTCTCAAGATAAGGAGAAAAAATGTCTTTGACTCAGATGCTGAAGTAGACTAGGTACAAGGTAAAAAAGTCTTTCAAAACAAGTATAGTAATTCAGGGTCAAATAGATTGAGATTTTTGGGAATTGATGACAAAGGTTTGTTATTGGTCAAAAGATAGATTAAAATCATTCTAGGTAAGGAAGAGATAATTGCTATTTATTATATGGTTAGACAAAGTAGAGAAGATGACAAAATTATCTCTGACTAGAGGTTAAGCATTAAGTAATAATAATTGGAAGCCATCTAGCCCCTGTCCATCAACATTTTTTTTAATAGAAAAACAGAAAATTTTGGCCATTTATAGTGATCAAAATAGTGTCATTATTTCTCAGATAACTTAATAGGGCATTAATCAATCTTAACTTCATTCATTATTTGAAAAGGCAGAACTTTTTAATCATCAGAAAGAGTTTCTTCAAGCAATAGATCTTAAAGGTGTACTTGAATCGTTTTAAATTTCATTGATACAGACCTTTACAGACATAGAACACTTCTAACAAAAGTGTGACTGTTGAAAAAATACAAAAAGTAGACAATATAGTAGGAACTAAATATAATAAATCAGTAAGTTAAAAAGTCACCTATTAAAAAAATACAAGTGACTTTTCAGAAGTTTTCAGAAACTTCCTTTGGGAATCTCCATTATTCCGAAATCCATCATTTCTTTGGGAAACCACACGGTTCAGGTCACCCACACTTCCCATTCTCTACCTAATTTGAGAATTGTGCCATTCAGTACCTTGAAAGACATGAGCGGCTCTTGTATAAGATAAATGCAGCCACCCTATCTGTTGTTAAAAATAGCGTTTTTGAGGATGTTTTCTGCTAATCTGCTAATTCATGTTATTGAGTTTTACTACAGAACCAGGGGGCACACCATTTTAGTAACCTTCCTTGGTTAAAAAAAAAAAAAAAAAAAAAAAACTTTCTTCCAGGCTAAAGCATTCACAGTCTAGTAAGTAGACCTGTCTACCTTTTAGGATGATGTATTTTTCTAAATAAAATATATGCATGTGCAACACAGGATACAATTCAGTACACTGAAAGTGGTACATACACAGTTTTAGTATAATTTAAATCAAAATTTTTACCTGACTAAGATGTGTTAGAATACCTGGTTACATGAATCTCTTGATTTCTTTGTTTATTACAATGAATTACACTTTAATTGTCTTACTTTTCTCAGTTGAAAAAGAGATGTGCAAAGTTCATACTAAAATAATTTAAAATGCAATTACAGAAAATAGCAATATGTAAGTGGAATGGAATTTACCACAATGTAGAAATCATATGAGCATAAGTTGTAAACAATGTTGCATATTTTTAGGATAACACATTTATTTAATTCTAATTGTGTGTAACCAAATAATCAGAATACTTCTACGAATATAAACTTTTTTTCATGCTACAACATGCTACAATCTTTCCTATGCAGCTTGTATAAAGGTAGTGCAACACTTTATTGAGAAGCATTAAAGTCCAAAGAAAGACTTTCACACAATTGCATAAAAACAAAAGGATATTTAAATCAATTTTTTAGCTCATTAATGCTGAGACCAAACAATTTCCGAGCCCGAAGGCCACAGATGGACACACATATAACTCTGTCTATTACTGGGTCATGAAATGAGACTGAGGTCAGACTCGTTATAGAGGAACTTGATGCACCCAGTGTTGCCAAGGTGGTTTGCCAGGATGTTCAACTCAGGCTGTGCAGACAACTGATTGATGGTTGTGGCATCCAAGCTGTCAAATTCATGACAGTGGAATGAACCATCAAAATATACATTCAGCTGAGAAACTGCAGGCTTGAAGGGCACTGATTTAAGAGAGTGCATAACCCATACTTGTCCCAGGAAGGCTGGATGACCTAGGATCTCAGCAGGTAAGCAATAGCTTCTATTTGAAACTCTCTTACTTTCCTGCCAAAAATCCTAAGCGGATACCTCCCTGAAGAGAAATGAAGAATATCAGATGCTATAACTGCTGCAGCAAAGCACCACATGCCTAAGATTTAAACTTAAAAGCCTGCAAGCGGTAGTGGAAATAAGCCTAATGAGAACATCAGATAGAGATGAGAACCCCATCACATGCAACTGAGAGGACTGTACTGAGCAGAAGCTCCCACAGCTTTGTCAGTGCTGATGTTGTGGCTAAGATGGGCAGACTACGAGACAGGCAGGTGACCTCACTAACCTCCAGATTGATCCTTACAGCTGTAGACTTGCTTATCCAAAATGTCATGGACTAGGATGTGTGAAAAGATAGATCAAGGCTGCAGAGGGTGATGACCGCCCATCATATCTGGGATCAACAAATCAATGACCAGGATCAGTGCAAAGACCAAATGCTTCAGGAGGTAATTGATCTTACGTATTTCAGAACCTTGTTTAAAATTGAGTTTCTCACTAAATTTCTCTGGTGGTAAATGGAGTCTTGATAACTGGTTTAGATGAGACATTAACTTTTAGATGTTTTTTAGGTAATTGAAGCAAGACAAATCTCACTCTTAGGATTGGAAAACCTTCGCTCTACCCAGTACTGTCACAGAAAAATCCCCCTTGCCTTAACAAGTTTAAAGATCTTTAAAACAAAAGGCCAAACACATAAAAACGCCATAAATATGCCACCAGAAGAGAAGGCATGGGCAATCTCATAAAGAACAGAGAATGTTTAGGGTGAACGTGTTCACAGGACTGTCAGAAGTAGTGGAAACTGTACTGAATAACTTAACAGATATTTTTCTACATTCTTGAATTCTTCCTGTTGAGAAACCACTTTCTCTTGTTACTGACACTGCTAAGGATGTTGTCCTAGAAACGGAACTTTTTGGTCCACTATTTTATTAGTCCACTTTTATATTGGTAACTAGCCACCTAGAGCTAGCTAGAGCTTCTCTTTTAACGTCTTGCCCTATGGTTTCTTTTCACGTTCAAATGATAAAAGTTTTGGCTGCAACAATTTCCCTAAATATCTTCTCACAGTCCTTTACTCAAATCTGTAAACAATTCTCACCACATATCTACTATCTTATGGTCCTGATGTGCACGGCATATGCATTGCATCCTTAGTACCCAACTTCTCTGATTACAGAATTTTAAAAAACATATGGATTTATTTTTATCTACAGCAGTATGGTATAAGCAATGTGCTTTCAATCAGCTAGTTAACTATTTTCATAGATCCTATTACAGAACTTTATTTCTCAATTCTTGTAGAAAAGTTTTAATATTCCTTATTTACAAGGCAAACTGAAGTATAAAGGGAGGAAGCTATTTGGATTTGTTTATACTGAAGCTGATTCTAACATCAGGGGCTAGTGAAAATATAGCTGTTAAGGACAAAACTCAAAAATTTTTCCTGATTTTCATCAGATATGGATACTGGCAGATACTACATCTATGAAAAAAATCCAAAAAGCCCAGAGTATGATTGAAAAATTCATATTCTCCCTGGTGAATGTGAAGCTATTACTTAGACACTGCTTAAGGATTCAAGTAACTAATCATACAAGTGATCCCACCACAGGGGAAGTTTCTTATTTTTTTTTAAATAAATGCATCAATGCATTTAGCATGCATGTTCTAATGATCCCAAACAACTTTAACTGTACCTTGTCGTGGAACAATTCATAAATGGAAAAGCAAAAGAAAAGGAAAAAAAATAGTTTGTTAGGGTTTTGATATTCATTAAATTTCAGTTTTAACCTGGGTGTCAAAGCTTATTCATAAATTTATGGCTACTGCATGGCATACAAAAGGAAAGTAGGATTTTGCAAACTATATCAAGCATCTTTTATTTATTTGCTTTAGGCAATGCATAGCTTTAACTCAAAAATTGAATGATTCTGAAGGTTATGAGGATTTAAAAGGAAGTTTTACTATGTAAATGTTCTTGCATCCTTATTATAACAGGTAGTAGTATTTTCCTGCTAAAATCACTGCACTGCTAGAATTCAAAATATTTTGCATAACAATATGTCTTATTATATATTATTATAAATTGTGATATTATTCTTATATATATATTCTTTGTGAGAAATATATTGCATGTGCTTAACTTCAGTTTTGAGTTGACTTATTGCTTTCAATTGGAAGCACGTCTGCAATTGTTTGCAGAAGCGAGATTCACATGTAGAATAGATATTCCTGTAAATTTCCTGATGAATCATGTAATAACTCTACAGGCAAATTATTTCCACAAGTAAACCTAACAAAAGTCTACAAAGATTGAAAAACAAATATGATGTACATGTATCTTCGATGTAAAAAGAGCATCTTATACCTTCGATGTAAAGAACAGTAGCTCTTTACAAGTTAATTTGATTTGTAGATGTTATGCATATTCAAAGCAGAAAGCACATTTATTTTTGCTAACCTTTGGTGCAGAGAAAAACTTGCAATCATGAACAGCTGTGGAAACTCTATCTCTCAGGAAGTCTAGCCAGTAACCAACGATTAAAACAATAACTTTAATACTATCATAGAGCAGGGAAACTTCTGTGACATGACATTGTGTATCACTAATGCAATATCATTGTTTTGGTTTTGATTGATTACCTGATCATATCAAAGATAGTTTATAAATATGCAATCTTTTGTAACATGAGTATTATTTTCAGGAACGTAGGATAGAAATTCCCTGTCTAGAAATCACTCACAAACTTTAGACACATTTTCAATCATCCTTTCACAGTGATGAATCTTTGACTTGCTTTTATTGTATCAGCGCAGTAAAGTATGATATTGTTCCTAAGAGGGACATTAATGACTGAGAAGACTGTATGATTGAACACACAAAAGATAGGTCTTCTTCAGCTAAATTGCTGGAATTTATGCCAACATATTTCAAAATGTCTGCTAAGTAAGAACTGTTTTGGAAAGCAATTTTAAAATATTTTCTGTATTAAAAAATAAAAGTCCAAACTCAAAACCAAATAATAAATGATAAAAGCTGTTTTAAAAATAAGTATTTTAAAATTACCTTATTTTGTCCATTTCTTTTTTGTGAGAGGTTTTTGAAATAATGTCAGCTGAAGTTAGCTGAAGCTCCATCTCACAACTACTATCTGCCTATTCTCACTATTTTTTTAAATCCACAAACTAGTGACTGAGTCTGAAAAAAAAAAAAACAAAAACAAAACACAAAAATTTACCTATTTACCAAAACCCTATTCAAAACATCATATTCCTGTATAACCAATTTTAATATGAAGTTAAGGAACTCCATTTTGGGGTGAGAAGAAAAGAAAACAAATGTTGCTGTCAGCATATCTTACTCTTAGTTTTGACCAAAAGTTAAAATTGAATGATCCTTAAGTAAGTTCTACCTTTATGTCATGCATGGTATGAACTGAATTTCTCCATATGTGCTGTAAATCTCTATAGACTACATGGTGAGATTTAAACTGTCTATCTGAAGCACTCAGCAAAAGAAGTGTGGCCTAGTTGAATTTTCCCTTGAAGATTTCAGCTAGGTAGTATAAATACAAATTTCCAAAAATAGTTCAAGGCATTGTTCTATAATGTAAGGTAGTTTGCCTAATAATCTAAGATTGTTGGATAGGAAGGAGAAGAAACCCAGCAACTCCACATTTTATACATATTTTGGCACAGGAATATGCTAGGAATGAAAGAAATAGAATAGCTTTAGTGTTTATATAGTTCTTCAAGTATCCCATATCTCTTGAGATACTTGCATTTTCTTGGAAGCTGTAGTGACAGGAGTAGACAAATGCCTCACCATTGATCTGACAATTAAGACAGTTCATATTCCCTGAAATTCTCCTCAGCTTTCCTTTCTTTCCTCATAGTTACGGTCTCAGGAGCAATTCTGGCTTGGGGAAAGATTTGGGGGAGAAAAAGCCAAAAGGCATGCAAAAACTGTCATGATTACCAGTTTAAAAAAAAAAAAAATAGAAAGAAAGGAAATTTGTTCAGTGCTGGAAAGGAAGGAAACCTTCAGCTAAATGAACAGAAAGTATCTCTTGTTACTCTTCAGATGCATTTCTAGCGGGACTAACAAAATGATTTGATCTGCAGCACACCTTTGAATAGGACTGCCTACGCAAAAAAAGCTGGGAAAACAGCAGCATGGGAATGAGAGTTCCATGCCACCATGCCATTCTCCTATTTCAAGTTTTATTCAAGCGTCAAGCATCACAGGCAATTCTAGAAAGCCCTTTTACTCTACAGAGAAGGCATTCGTAGAGACCGCTTAACATTATACTTTCCAAAATCACAGAGGGCATAATCATATTGTTAATTTTGTAGCCTAATATTTTTAAATTTAGAAATTATTTTTATAGAGAAAACCACATAACAAATCTTTGCCTCATGCTGAAAGGAAGGATTTCACAATAACCCAACATCATGGCTGAACCAGGCTTGATGTTCAGCATGTAACACAGTGCAAGACTTGTGATACTTGTAATATAACACAGTGCAATTCCATTTGGGATGATTCAGTCTTTTCAGACAGCAACGATCAGGTGAACATTTTTCTGGAGGAAAGTACCATATGACTCAGAGGAAAGGCGTTATTAACTCTTCGCTTTCTCCTGCCATTTACTCCTTAATCCCAAAACACATGTGTGAATATGCATGTGTGGATACACAAATGTACACACACATACATGCAAATGGTCACTTTACTAAATGTCTTACTATTATAGGATAGTAAAACTGATAATATATACTAGGTATACTAGGTAGTATATATACTAGGTAAAAAGCCTTCTTAAATCTTTACTTGAGCCTGGAAGTAATTAATATGATCCATGACTTTGCACATAAAAATACTTAGCAAACCTGTTATCTCTCTTTTACAGATGTGGCAAAACATTAACATTCCCTTCGCTCCAACTGCAATATCAGCTGTAAAATACAATGCATCTTTGAGATCTTGGGATATAAATCTTTTTGTGATAAGAAATTCTAAGCCTTGCTGGACATTGCTGCATGTAATACATCTTCAATGTCTTAAAACAACCTTTTCAATTTCAAAACTAAGCAAGAAAAGAAGAGCAGAAGAGAAGAAAAGAAGCAGATTTCTTCTTTTTCTTCTCTTTTTTTTTGTGTGTCATTGAAAATAGAGTGTCTCCTAACAGAATTTTTTATCTTCAGAGAGTACACTGAGAAATGCGCAACAGAATGAAGAAAAATGTGCAATATGGCAGTTGCAGTTAAGGAACAATAAGAAAAAAATGAATTAAATAGTATATCCCTTTTTCAAATTAATGTTATCTTAATGTTATCACACTATCTGTTCTGAATTCAGTACAAATTTACACTCAGTTTATGTCTAATAATGAATTATATGCATACATATTCATGAAATATGATCTATGATGTCTATTAAAAAAAAAACAGATTTTGTAAAGTACAGAGACAAGCAAATAAAAGGAAGAAAATGATTCTTTTTTCTTGAAATTTAACTCACTACCATTTAACCATTTAACTCACTACCAGTGTAATATTTTAGATTCTAAGGAATTAACTGAACATATCACTAGTTGACAGCCATATTGCTTTTGCATTGTTGTCCATACTATTTTAGCACATTTCTCCAGCCCATGTTAGCTGTGTCTGCACTGTTTTGAAACATGGGCAAGAAGGCAAGGAGGAAATGGCTCTATGTTGAATATGTTGCTGTGTATCATAAACCCTAGCAATTAAGCAAGAATACTGATGCAATGTGGAACTCTATTTTTATAATAGATATGTAACAGGCATATGCCACCAGTTTTTGCTGACAAATTGTAGGGGTCAAAAATACATCTTCTTTGAAAGAATATGACTGAAAGAGATCCTCTAATTGAAGTAATGTTGTGTTATGTTAGATAAATCATGCTAGACAGGGTTCTTAAAGTTTTATATTTTTATAACCAAATTTAATTGACTTACTTAGAAGATTGATTTTATGCAGTATTTATATTAGTGCCTGAATTGCTTTACTTTCTAGGGAGATTAATATGATCAGCCAAAATTACCTGTCTGAGATTTTCTTATTTGCTTACAAGTAAGTTAAAAATGCTCTTGTGATACTTCTGGGCATCAAATGCATATCATGAGGCAGGTATTTGAGATACAATCTAATGTTTTTTAAAGTATTTTGAAGTATTTGCTAAATTCAGTACCTATTTTCACGAAGCTGACTGGAGAAACTTCTATGCCTCTTAAAATCAAATCATCTCTATACAGAAGTTTAATTAGGAGATTTTTTTAATGCATTCTTCTGTTTGTAGAAGGTACATAAAGCACAGTTACCCTCAATTATGAGAAACAAGAAAAGATTCTTTGATCATGGTATCAAAGTTCCTTCCAGACATCACTTTGCTTTAAAAATTTCCTATTTTTTCCTCACAAGGTCGTCATGGAAGATATGCTCTTCTGATTGCTTTTGGGGCTATCTTCTCCATTTTTGGTGTAATTCTGCTCACTCTCTGATATACATGACTCCTTTGGAGACTCCTCAGCCTCTTGTACCTGCATTCATTCTCTCAGAAAAGTCCCTCAGAATATAGGGCTGAGACTTCTGTCATCTCCAGTGCTTAATTTGAGTCAAGATTTCCTTTTGTTTTAGCTATCTATATTTGATAGAAAAGTTTAACCTCTTTTCATAATTGTGTTGTAACTCCTGCCACTTTCAACAGAGTTCACTCTTAACTGTGCACTCACAAGTAGGCCAAATCTGCCCAAAAGGTCTTCCCATCAAGAAGTTCACAGATCGTGTTCTATACAAAAGAAATCCTAGAAGTTTTCCAATGAATCAAGAATAATGCTCTAAAACAAATACGGATCAAGTACAGGATTTATGGGTCTCGCTCTTTATATTCCTATCACCAGAAATTAAAATAAACCAGTATAAACTATTTTGGGTTTTAGGTCTTCTGTAGAAAAGTGTCAGTAATCATTTATTGAAACATTTATTGAAACATTTGTTGAAATTTATTAAAACATTTACAAGAGCTTTCTACACAATACATTTTTTCCTGCAAATTTCCAGATTTGCAGTGAAAACTGGTCTACACAGTTTAGAATATTGAATATTCTATTACTCCTATTCTGACACAAATGCTCAGCTGTTGCAAGCTGGCTTCAGTGGAGTCACTTTCCCTCATCTGAGGATGTATTCCCAGATGTCCTTACAGGGATATCTAATTATCTAAAAATTTAAGAAATCCATGACTCACCTATGAATAAGAATCTAAAGTACAGGTTTGACTTTTTTTTTCTATCTCCACAGGATTTATTTTCTGCTACTTCCACTAAAAATATAGAGATTTTGAGGACACCATATACCAGAGGATGTTCAATAAACAAGTACAAGTAAAAAATAAAGAGAAAATATCAGGTTTTCCAGAGACAATTGAAAGGTGCATTGAGGAAAGAAAAACAAAACTCAAATCAATATGTGGATATTGTTGATACATGCACCTTACTTATGAGTATTTATATAAAAATATATAATAGTTGCATTTTTTTATGTAGTCAGACATTTTAGATGTTATTTTCTAACTTTACAATGGTGCTTTCTCCTCTGAGTTATGGCTGGACTTATTGCAGATGAATACTAAGTTTCGTTCCTGTTTTTCTAAAAGCCTTTTTCTTGGTGCTCTTATTTTTTCTATGACACATTGTAGATTCCTTAGTCACTATGTAAACCTTCCTTCCTGATAGTCAATAAAGTTCAGCATGATTAAATGCTATTTTTGTCCACTTTTCTGCATCATATCTCCCTGGAGTATTCCCTGCTGCCAGCAATTCATTTTCAATCCACTTGGTCCAATCCTCGGTCTTTTGTTGTTGGTATTTCCATAATACTAATCATCCATTGATTTTTCCACTAGCATCAGCAAGAATCACATGTTTAATTGTATAAATGCTGGGTGAACATATTCAGTTATATCAGACTGCTGAATCATATTTGACAATGCTGTAATATTCCATAAAAGTTTCTATATTTGCAAGTTGAATAACATAATGATTCTGAAACTGCACATTGAGCAGCAGAAAATGAACATGCTATTTGCCATTGAATAAAGCTGTCTACCTTGAACCACATAATCAGATTCTTCAGATGGGATTATGCTGTATAACAAAAAACATTACTGAAGTGTATGAACTCTGAAATTAAGCAAGATGTAATTCCTTATTTAAAAAATCAGCACAGTGGCTCTGTCCTTTTTCATGCTTGTAATTACTTCAGAAAGTGTTTTATTTATTTATTTATTTATTTATTAATATATCGTGAGCTATATTATTAAAAGAGATATCCAGAATAATTCCTGTATCTGGGCATATAAATTACCATACTCAGTTTGGCTCAGATTAAATAAAAAATTAATAGTTTCTCAGAAATGATACTTTTCTTATGTCTGTTGTATGTAAAATGCACTTTCAACATCGGAAAGATGCAACATTGTTGAAAGCATTCATCTTGTACACTCTAATTTCAGAATACGTTCCTCATTTTCTTGGGAGTCCCCTATCAAATATTTTTAGGCATATGGTTTATTAAATTGGAAGTTTTGGACATGAAATTCCTGTGTCTACTTTGGAAATGTGAGTCTTCATCCATTTTGAACTGCTATGTCAGCAAAGGAATTTTCTGTTTCTTGAAACATCTCTGTGTTTCCTCTTAGCATAAATTTAGGAAATCTGTAGCTTACTGCATGTGTCCATACAGTTTGCAAACTGTAGGGCTGGCCAATAATGTTACTGCCACTGGGTATGGCATAGATGTTTGTGTTACACCTATGCAGTGGTGCCCTGGGCTGTTCACACTGCAGAATGATGTATATTTATGTTAAAAGGCAGAAAAGGTTGAAATCATTGCACGATCTATCACACAGGTAGAAAATAAGCATCATAATGCTGTGAGTAACAGAAAGAGGCTCTGCTCTCTGTGTTCCCTTGAGCCTTGGCCTGTTTGTTTCAGTCACTGGAAATCAGAATGGAAAATGAATTAGTAAGTTTCAGAAATGGTCCAAGCATAAATGAGATAAAGGTGATTTCCTGGTAGGACCTAGCTGGGGCTTGCTTTCCAGCATCCTTTTCCTTCAGCAGTGTGGGGTGTATTAGCTTAACTAACTCACCGGTGTCTTGCAGCTCTGATTTCTGTAGCAGCAGTCATAAAGTTTTTGAGATATAAAAGTGGTGTTCCAGCATGGTCCATTGGCCAAATTGAAGTACACCCGCCCTGACAAGATTTTATATGGTGCTTTCAGTGATTGCTCATTTCTGATCAAGAGCACACTCAGTCATAGGGCAAGCAGAAGTCTTTATGATTGAATGAACTTGTGAATTTGAAAGCTGTCTGGATTTGAACAAAAAAGCCTCATGAGATTCTGCAGAATTGTTATTAGGACACAAAAGTTCTGGTGCCTGTAGCATCAACTGAGTGATTGAAAATTGGGTTCATGAGAACCATTGGTCCCTGTAAGTAGATCTTTCTCCCTCCCTTTTTCATACAGACAGAAGTCACCTGTTATATATGTCTCTGATTAAAGGTATCATGTGGATGATTGTTCATCTCTTTTGTTCCCTATACTGTATACTGTGAAGAATAGACCAAATAAACACAGACTTATTACTTTTTTTCCAAGACTGAGAACTCAGGAAAAGGAGGAAAAAAAAAAAAACATTTGTGGTAATCAGGCTCCTTTGATTTGAATGTGACTACTCCAATTTACGACAAACAAGTCTGCTATTAAATCCATTCCTCTGCCACTCCCTCTCTTAAAAAAAACAAAAACAAAAACAAATAGTGCCCTCATAAGATAAAAATAAATCCTCTGTTGTATAAAATAATTCAGAAATCAGTTGAACTTTTGAATGTTAAAAGTTTTATGGGAGTTGCCTACAGTGATGCTTTGTTCCATGTGATATTAAGGGACTTCAGATGTGGAAAATCAATTCTGTGTAACACACAATGTCTGTTCATATTAGTTATAGTGCTGTGAGTGAAAATTTATAATAGAAGGAAGACTATATAATATTTATTATATTCAAGACGATTAATTTATATGGAAGTAGCTTTGGGCTGCTGTTTCCTTCCCAGTTTTCTTGGCTAAGTAAGATTGAACAAATAAACAGTGCACAGTTGGAAAGAGCAAAAGCAAATCATTAGTATTTTATCTATTTTTTCTAAAAATCAAAATCAGATTGTGGTATCAAAGAGGTACACACAGTCACAAGCTCAGTGATTCACAAGAGAGTACGCATTTTTTACTCAGCACAAAATAATTGGGTAAAGATGACAGAATGTTTCTCCAAAGTTTTTCTTTTCTTTTTCATTTCTACTTACTTCTCTCAAAATGCTTCACATAATTGTTCACATCCAATTTTCCACATTCAAAAAATGGGCAAACTGAGACAAGAGAAATTAAAAGGAGAGTATTTTCAAAGATGATTGCCCAAAATTAATATGGGCATCTACATCCATTTTTGTACAAGAACAAATGCAAGTGCTAGTAAGCCAGTTCTGTATGATCTTCACTGCATTTTTTTCCTCTGGTCAGGAAGAATCTGTACATGTTCTTTCTTTTATAATAATATGCTTATTTGTTTTGCACTGTACGCTATATACTACTACTATACACATTTCCTTTATGGTCCTCTCACTCATTAGCTGAGACATTCGGCATTTCCCCAAATGTACTTCCTTTTCCTTAAAACAGATTTCCATAACCAATCTGATAAAAGATGCTACTTTATACTACAGGCTGAATATGAAATTCTGCTTCCATCTTTCTTTTTTCTACCAGGCAGTGTGACATGCCCTGATGAGCTTCAATTGTTTGGAAATTCATAGCACAGCAGCAAAGAAAAAACAAAATAACAAATACTTTGCTTCATTTTTTCACTTTTTTTTTCTTTTAGCCTCTTTGCTAATAGAGAACAAAATACCAAAAGTCAACTTTACTGTTTCATTTTTATATTGATAGATTATTTGCACAGCTTTTCTATTTCTAACTACCCAACCGTGACCTTCCCAAAATGTGTGATGATTGCGGTAGTTAATTCTGTAATCAGACTCCATTGATTTGGCAGAAGAAAAAGATGGATAAGTTCCCAATATTAAAAAAAGAGCTTCATCTGCATTTGTTGTTAAAAGTCACCTACAAAATCCTTGGGTCACTAGAGATTTCGTTGAATGTCACCTACTCTGACTGCAGAACAGTTTTATGGGGGAAATGGTCAGTGCTCTTTGACCTTGTCTGTGTCAAATATTAAAGCAAATATACATTAGTAGTAATAACTGTCTGCTCATTTCATCTTTGAAATGTCACTTGAATTATTACTCTGGTCCTCAGAGTAAGAATTTTAACTTGATGTTTCCCGTGGAAAAAAAAAACATCTATTCTTTGTTTGGCCTCCACAGATAGACGCATGGCATTTGTCTTTTCATTGGTAACATTAAGTCTGTCTGATCTGGGTGATAAAAAGCAGAGATTATCTATTCCTGTCTGTCATTTTTGGCAAACTTGTGAACATTTCATAAAAACAGAAAGATAAATCACAGGAGCTATTATTGTCTTTGTCTTAATCTTTCTAATGGATCAATGTAATTTTTGGTATGCTCTAATAGGTCAAGGAGGTCATCTCTGTAGAACAACCTTGACTACTTACTGAATGCTAAATAATGGTCTCCCACACAAATCCAGATGAAGAATTTACACAGGGGTTAAGTTCCTGGTGAGGCATTGGAGTCCCGTAGAACTGCTCAGCAGTTGCCAACAAACTTACCAGATATTTTACTGCCTCTTCTGGGTGGAGATTGAGGCCAGTCAGTTCATAGGGCTTATGGACAGCAATCATGCCCATTTCCAAAGTTATTACATGTCAATTTGCAATTGCTTAGTTACAAAAGAAACATAAATATTGAAACACTTTGTCATCATACTGCTTGTATTTCTGTCCAATATAGACTGAAGAATTCAATGATACCACATCTCTAAACTTAATTTGCTATTAAAGTTAATAATTTTAATGCAGGTAACAGTACTAGCCATGATGTAGAAAAACTATCATTACTTAGGAATTATCTGTGAAATCTGTGTCAATGCTTTCTTTCTCCTTTTGGATAAAAAAAATTCATTTACCTAGAAAAAGTAAGAAAATTCTTTGGATCTAGTGATGAACCATTAGACACTTACTGGACAAACGCAGATAAAAAAATGGAAAGCACTAATGTTTACAAAGAGAGAGATGGGCAGAGACTGGTACGGTAATCTGATTACTAAATCAAAATATGTTTCCTATATTTATGATTGAAGAAAAGTCTAAAATAAAAACCTCAAGAACTAACATTCCTGGGTGTTTCTTGACTAGATAGGAAGAATCTGGTACATGTTTCAGACATGTTTCTGCTTAAAATGATAAAGATTTCTAAATCAGGGAATCATAGAATCATTATGGTTGGAAAAGACCCTTAAAATCATTGACTCCAACCGTAAGCCTCTCAACACTATACCTGCTAAATGATGTCCCTCTGTGCTTCATCTACATGTTTCTTGAACACTGCCAGGGATGGTGACTCTACCACTTCCCTTGGTAGTATATTCCAATGCTTGACTACTCTTTTCACGTAGAAATTCATCCTAATGTCTAACCTGAACTTCCTCTGGTGCCACTTGAAGCCATCCTACCAGCAGTTATTCCAGAGAAGAGATTGACATCCACCTTACTACAGCCTCCTTTAAGGTAGCTGTAGAGAGCGATAAGGTCTCCCAAGCCTCCACTTCTCCAGACTAAGTAAGCCCAGTGCCTTCAGCCACTCCTCATAAGGTCTGTGCTCAAGGCCCTTCAGCAGCTTTACTGCCCTTCTTGGAACACACTCCAGCACTTTCATGTCTTTCTCATAGTGAGGGACCCAAAACTCAACAGAGTATTCAAGGTGCAGACTCACCAGTGACGAGTATAGGGGCAAAAAAAAGGCTAAAAAGTGTAGAAGGAAGAGAATGACAGAGGGAGAAGTGAATATTTATAAAGAAAACTATAAAGGAAAATGATTTTTGATGAAAAAAAAAAGAACACAATATTAATTTCCTAGCACATTTCAACTAATTGGTCTGACCAATTGCCTTTAATTCTGTCATTTCCATTCCTCCTTTTCTAATTCTTTTAATGTATCACTGCACTTTTTTTTCTCCTTGAATTTGCTCTTGACATCTTGCAGAAGACCATCATGTTCAGAACTCTTTCCTCCCTCTCACAGAAGAATTTATCTTTGGGTTTTCTCGTAACAAAGACATCTATCTCAATCTTCCTTACACGTTTCCTTCTGTCTAAACAGAGTCTTTCTCAAATCAACTTAATGTAAATAGATAAACACCAAATGGAGGAATAGGATGTTATTTGAGCCTGACCTTTCAGATCAAGTTCATCACATCACAGTGTGACTAAAGAACTTGTAAGCATCTTCTTCATTGCTGAAGTTTAAGTTCCTGTGTAATTAAATAGATTCATCTGAATTAAAAACAAACAAACAAAAAAATGCACTTGATTTGACAATAGAGGCATTTTATAGAATTCATTATAAGTCCTTATGAACTTGAAAGGAAAAAGTCACAAGGCTTGCAGATTGCACTTGCTCTATTAAATAGATGCAGAAAATGCATGTTAAAATAATTTCTGTTCACATGTAAATATCTATTAAAGAGATGCACACAGCCACCTTAAGGAAAAATCAAACAGACTAACAGAGTACTTACCTCTAAATTTTCAAACACATAGCTGAACACTGACACAACCTCACAGATAGCACATATTACTTATACAACACCTGTACCTAACATATACAACAACTTTATATATTTAAAGTCAGCTTAATTAGAGTCTATCTAGCTACAGTTGGTCTTAAGTTTATTTGTTGGATGAATCCGAGGGGTTGCTCTTTGAAATTCATACTGAATATACAAATAACCATTTCTGCCATAACTATTCACAAAAATGACACAGTTATCACTTATTTAAATGGTCCACTACCAGCACGAGCAGCATTCATTGCTTCAACCATTTCACGTTCTTCAGTGAGTCACACTTAAATGATTGAAGAGTTTAAAGTTAGCAGCGACATTCTTGATAATTTCAACTGAGGCAGGATTTTATTCTAAGAACAGAAATGGTGTCTTCTACGGCTGATGTCATAAAAATGTAACATTGCAGATATATTCAAGGACTAAAACACATTTTTCTGAGTTAAAATAATAAGGAAAAACACATAATACACAGGCATATTTTCCATGTAAGTTAAAAATGCTGGCTTATTTATTTATATTTGTGCCTATTTTGTATTTCAAGAAAATGCAGATAAGTGCATTCCCTTTGAGTTCTATCATGTCTTTAATGACATCTCCTATCTACTCTCATAAATTAAGTGGACGGTTTCAAATTGATGTGAGAAAATTTGCTAAGACTTTCCTCATATTTATATTTTTTTCTATTATTTTTCCTAAGAAGGAAACTTTAGATTTATTTCTAGATATTGACAAAATAATAAAAAAAAAGAAACTCATCAGTTCATTTAATCCTTTGCCTTAAGCCCTTTACTTATGAAGTCTGAAAATCAAAATCAAACTTGTCTTAAAAATCAGCTACAAGAAAAAAAATATTTAAGAGATTGGAGAAAGACAGTGTTTTTTTTCTCAACTAAAACATTCATTCAGAACATTTCTCACTGTATACATTTATACATGTATATTTATAAATGTATACATGTATAAATGTATATATGTATAAATGCATACAGTATGTATATCATGTAAAACCATCTATGGATAATACTTTATATTTTTTATATAGAATTATATATGGTTATATGTATTGTATATAATATTTTTAGTTGTGCCCTGAGGCATAATTACTATTTACTAATTTCAGAATAGAAAACTTAAAAGTCAAAAATGAGGTATGAAGTGACAGCAGGTTTACCTACCTGGTTGTAGTGGGACTACTGCTTTGCCTGTCTTGTTTCTGACTGCTGCCCATTTGGCAAAGTTCTGAAGGAGCAGTTTGCCCAGCTTGAAGAACAAGAAGGTATTTGTTGTTATCAAGCAAAGTGCACCAGACAGAATGAAGGACTGAAATGGACTTCTTAAACTACTGAGTCTCAGCTGCTGAAATTGCAGGCTATGTTACATAATCTCTTCAATAAAGTGATTCTAAGTCATAAACACATGCAATGTTTTCAGCTTGGTAGCTACATTTTTTTTTTAAATCTATTTCTTTCTCCTCATGGAGTTTTATCTATAATTAAAGTGTAAGTTTTCCAAAAAAGTAGTGCTTCTATCTGTTTTCACAGCAGTTGTTCAGTACGTGGCAAAAAATAACATCCATTAATCATGCCAAACTTCAAGGTTTTATTCCTTTAAAAATACTCAGTAAAAGTTTGATTGTGAATTTTCCAGCAAAATGGGAGAAATTAGTTTTTTTAAAATAGAAACAGATTAGAAATTTTCAGCAACATTGTTTTCACGCTACGGGATTGGGTGTTTTTGATTTGTGGACAGGTTTGTTACTAAGTATGGATGTTAAAACTGAAGAGAAGTGGCAGAAGGATCTTGATGCACTTTTGCATCTAGAGTCATGGGCAAGCTCACCGAAGCCTTGTTCTGTTCAGCACAGTGAGCACTTCTGTAAAATTTATCAATATCAGCCCTACTGGGCTGACAGGCTGAGGATTAAACACGTCATTGATTTGTCCCTTTGCAGTGACCAGCAGGGTAATTTTTCTTCTCCTCCTCCACTGTCGTATATGCTGTATCTCTACAAAGAGATTCTGCCACAGCACAATATATTTTCCAGGGACAAATTCCTGCAGGAAAACCTGTTTCTATCCTCACTACATATATTCTGTCTTATACAGCCAGTAGCTCAAAAAAAACACTCTAGCCTTCGTGTTGAAGATGAGTCTCCTTGTTTATGAAATACAGTATTTCTAAAAAAAGAAAAAGATCTGAAGACAATCTTTCTGTTTTCTAAACTATGTTTCCTAGAATAGATGTGGCAGAGAAGCTGTTATCATTTGCTAGTTTTCCCTTTTCCATTAGAAAGCGGAATCAACAAGAACAGCTTTTTTACCATTCTACTGGAGCATTCAAATTACATGTCATTGAGGTTAATGTATATCCAGCAGAAAGTTCATATAGTCAAATCACCATTGAAGAGCACATTTATAATGTGGTAAGACTATTTTTTTAATACAAATTGATGATAACTGAAGTCCATTCAAAATAGGAGAAATGATGATGTTTGTGTTTTGCCTTGGTCATTTTTCCCTGTCATTTTTCATCAAAGATAAGTGGGTTGAAAATGTTTTAACAATATAATATAGGCAATATGTATACTGCTGAAAAACAAACAAATCTTTGTTTTCATGCTCAGGAAAACAAAATTGAATCAAACAATGTCAAATCAGATTTGACTAAACTAATTCTTCCACCAGTATGCAACCTCTAGCCTCCAGCTTATTCAATGGGCTGAGAATATTTTTGATGACTAAATTCAAGGAATTCCTTGACTTAAAATTCAAAGGAACTACATTTTTATTCTTCTTATCCTTTCCCCTTTTTAATGTCTGAAATGCTCATCTTTGTAACTATAATAGGAAAAAGGCAAAGAACAACCTTAAAGTGATTTCAGTGTCAGTTTTATAATTGAGTTTTCATGAAAATTACTCTTATGTGCTCCTATGACAAACACAGAACTAAAATCAGAGTTACCATAGATTTTTAGTGTCATCACTTGAATTTGCCAGCTCTCTGGCAAATCTCTGGTTTTATTCCTTGAAACTTCTGCACAGATCACTTCACTTTTTACTTTTGACTCTACTCATAAAAGTAGTAGTTCACTTTCAAGTTTAAAAATATTTTATGAACTTTTTTTTTGCAAGAATCCACTGCTAAAAGCACATTCTGTGCTGCAAATCAGAAGATTTGAGTTCATAATCCTATTGCTATTCAGTACTATTGTTATAAAGCTTCATCTCTGTGCACTTCACTCATCAATCATAAATGTAGACAGTAATACTCAGAAAATTGTGATGAAGACCTGTGTGTTTATGCTTGGTAAATGTTGCTCTAAATTCACTGGGGTTTGTCTGGAAGATATCTGAAAGGATAAGATCCAAATGGAAGACAGCAAAATGAGAATATATGTTTCATATATTTTTCTAAAAAGAAATAAAAGAAACACAAGAAATGGCTGATAACTGGGTAGAATATCAAAATGTTTTCTAGCTATCTAGCTTTCTGAACATGAAAAAAGTGTGATATTACACTGAAAAGTGGTGGTGGTCATACTTTAACATTTTAAAAAAGAAATACATACCAATCATTTTTGCTTATGTTTTCAGTTGTGCAGCTGAACTGAATATGGCACAATATCAAAAATAGTAGTAATATCAAAAACATAAGTCTATTATCTGAAAGAATGGGCTGTTCCTTTCTATTTCATTTCAAAGGAGTTTAGTCTTGTTCCATTACAAAGCTCAGATCAAGTGTAACTGTGCAGTCTTTGGTGGTCTTGGTGGTCTGATATGTTCAACATGGACTGCTATTTTTGGTTATACTCATCTTGATTCTTAATTTGAAAAATAGCAGGCACCAATAGAGGGTGATAAATAGAATTTTACTTGAGGATAGTTCACTTATAGCAGAAATTTGTTCTAAACTTGTTTCTTGTTGTCTTCTATGCTTTACCTTATATAAATAAAAAAAAAAAAAAAAAGAAAAGAAAAGGGGCAGAAAAGAGGCCAAAAAGCAAAAGAAGAAGCAAGTATGTTAGGTCCTTCTCTTTGCCCCTATGTGTCTCCCTTTCAAAGTTGTTCTATATTTGCAGTTGTTCTATATTTGCTCTTATTTCATGTCTTGCACACTAGAAGAAAATAATAATAATAATAATAATAAAAGTATAATTTATTTAGAAACTCTAATATTCATTGGTAGTTAATAACAGCAAAGTAATTAAAACTAGAGCAGCAGTGCACCAACCGTAAATCTCGGACACTCACCTACTGTTATGGTTGCAATTTTGCCTCCATATTTCATAGAATCACAGAATGGTTGAGGTTGGAAGGGACCTCTAGAGATCATCTAGTCCAACCCCCCTGCTCCAGTAGGGACACCTAGAGCACATGACACAGGGTCACATTCAGGCAGTTTGGGAGATCTCCAGAGAAGGAGACCCCACAACCTCTCTGGGCAGCCTGTTCCAGGGCTCTGTCTCCCTCACAGGAGAGTTCTTCCTCACATGGAGATGAAACTTTTTGTGTTTCAACTTACACCCGTTACCCCTTATCATGTCACCGGCACGACTATGGGAGACCCCATGGAGAAGAGCCTGGCCCCATCCTTCCTACAGTCACCCCTCAGGTACTTGTACATGTTGATCAAATCTCATCTCAGTCTTCTCTTCTCTAGGCTAAACAGACACAGTTCACTTCTTAGTCTTTCCTTATACAATAGATACTCCAGTCCCTTAATCATCTTTGTGGCTCTACGCTGCACCCTCTCTAGAAGTTCAATGTCCTTGTGTTGGGGAACCTAGAACTGCACACAATACTCCGGGTGCAGCCACACCACAGCTGAGTAGAGGGGCAGGATCCCCTCTCTCGACCTGCTGGCAATGCTCCTCCTGAGGCAGGCCAGGATCCCATTGGCCTTCTTGGCCATGAGGGCACATTGCTAACTCAAGGTTAACTTGTTGTCAACCAGGACTCCCAAATCCCTCTTTGTGGAGCTGCTTTCCAGCGGGTCAAGTCCTAATCTGTACTGGTGCTTGGGAGTTATGCCTCCCCAGGTGCAAGAGCCTGCACTTCTTCTTGTTGAACCTCATGAGGTTCCTCTCTGCCCAATTCAGTATTTCAGTACAAATGAAGCTGATTGTAATGTGCAGCACTCTTCCTCCTAAAAATCAGTCACTTAGCAGTGCTTCTGACACATAACACCTCATTCATGCTCAGTATTCTCTGTACTCAACAGAAAAAAATATCAGCTGACTGATAATTTAAACACTGGAGAATTAATATCAGATTTATCAACTTGTTTATGCGACAGACTATATAGAGATTTCTTTTTTTTTCTGGAATCTCCCTTTGTCTTTCAGGTTTTTTTTCTCTTCTATTTTATTCTATTCAAAAAAATGAGTGTACAAATATGAAACTGTCTTCTGAAAGGTTATTTAAATCTCATGCTGTGCTAAGCTTATTGATAACTGATATCACTTTTCTGTTATTCAAATATTCATAGATATCTTATGTATTTTATGTTAGGATACCTGTCACATATATGTGATGAACAACAATGAGTTTTATAGATTTGTATCTGTATTTATTGGTTCATGACATGAAGTTTGAAGTATCAACCTAACATCAACAATATGACATAAAGAGCTTAGTTTATGCAGAAATAAATACTTTCATCAAGCAAGGAAAAGAGTGGGTATGAATAGGAGCTCTTCTGGGTGCAATCAGGAATAAAACCTAATTTCAGCCTTAGCAAGGGGAGAAAAACTGTTCACTGTCTTTAGCGTATACCTGATGTTAAAAGACCTGAGTTCAATTGCTGATTACCAATGTAGACAAAGAACAAAATTATCTGAAATAATTTATTCCTATCAATCAGTAGTGTCTAGATGTCAATGCGTGTGGAAAACAGGGAAAAATCTCACAGATGCAATAATAATAATTATAATCCATGAAACCTTATTCTTCCAAAGCAAAGGTCTTTAAGCACTTTGAAATTTTTTTTTCTGATTTCTATCACACCTTCTGTTTCAGCCACAGTGTCCTTCTAACTTGGAATACTGATAAATTTGTGTTCATAGATAACTTGCATACAATAAATCATGAATAGTCTCAGCAAAACAACACCAAATAAAACAACAGAACCTACTGAACCTGACTACACAACATTTAAGAAATGAAAATGAAAAAAAAGTCTATCTCAAATTTATCTACGTAGCACCTTTCATCTTTAAGTTGGGAATACTGCAAACATAGGAATGATATATACTGAAATGCACTTTCAGGTAAATTTTGTGTGTTATCTGATCTTTGTTTCTGTCTCATCAACACGCCTCTGCCATGTAACCTACTCTCAGTGAAAGAGTGATAAATTTAGCAGATGTAATCAGGCATGAAATGCAGTCTCTTGATCTCTTCCATTTTTCTGACACGTTTTGGCTTGTAATACACCTATGTAGCCAATCTGATATAGCAGAAAACAGAAAGAAAGAGCTCTATAGGTTTGTGAAATGAAATAGTCTCCATGCATATTTGGCTCTCATTCTTTGTAGGAAATAAACTGACTCTATTAGACTGAACTAGATTTTCATGCATGCTTCATGCTAGTTAATGAAGATAGTGAACAACTAATATTTATCATATATCCACATATAGGATATGCACATGTCTATGTACATCTAGATTTTCCAGTTATATAACCAACAAAGTTTTGAGAGACATATAATTTCAAATATAAAGGTAATGTTTATTTCAGAAGTGCTACTAGGTTACAAAAGGTATTGATCATACATTCACAGCTATCTAATATTGTTATGGTAAAAATAAATAATGTTATTATAAAAATTTTATTTTATTTCTATATATGTTATTTTATTTGCATGCATTATTTTCCTTTGTGGTCATGTTCCGAGTAACACTGCTCTTTCTGTTTAAAGGTCGTGGATGAGAAAACCAGGGGTCATGAAGGACCTGAGGGTCCTTTTCGAAAGGTGCTGCAGTAGGAGGCATGTTCAGAGAAACCCCATTTGACCAGAAAAGGGTCCACTGGATTTAGAGGGCCTAGTCTTTGATTGATAACTAATTCATCGTTTAGGCTTCTGCATGGGCTGGAGTCCAATCTCATGGTTTGTTCTTTCTCAGCAAATCATATAGAGGACGGGCGATTACAGAGAACCCAGGAACATGTTTCCTCCAATATCCTAGTGTTCCCAGTAGTTGCTGAAGTTCCTTCTTGTTTTGCGGTAGGCATCCCTTTTCAATCTCCATTAATGTATCATCAGGCACAGCTATAGCTCCTGATACCCACAAAGCTCCCAGGAATTTAATTTCTTGCGCTGGACCTTGACATTTGGGTGGTGGTACCTCCATGTCATGGTTTGTTAATAGATGCCAAAGAGTTTGGGCAGTTTCTCTTACACTCTCTTTGTCGCTTCCACCTATTAATATATCATCTATATATGGATAAATGCATATTCTAGGGGTTTCTTTACTGTGGCTAGAAGTTTTGTGAGTGTATTGTGTGCAATGGTGGGCGAGTCTTTATATCCTTGTGGCAATCAGTTAAAGGTGTATTGTACACCATCCCATGTAAATGCAAACTGTGGCTTATCTTTGTCATCTAGAGGTACCATAAAGAACATATCTTTGATATCTAGGATGGCCATCCAGGGATGCGCTGCTGATCATATAACCATGACAATCTCAGCTATACTAGGTACTGCCATCGTTAGTGGGCCAATGTTATGGTTAAGTTTTCGGTAATCAATTCTCCATATCCCATCCGGCTTCTTGACAGATCACACGGGGGAGTTGTATGGAGAATGCATTTGGCCAATTATGCCTCGCTTTTCTAAGTTCATAATTACTTCAGTTTTCCCCTTTTTTTAGCTGCAGACAAAGGGTATTGGGGAATATTTGTCACCTGAGATGGAGGCAGGGCGTGAGTTATTTCCAGTAATCCTACTGTGATTCTTTCCCACTCCTTTCCTTCAAAATTCCACGTGCCACCATCAGGCAGATACCATCACTTTCCTCTAAGCACATCATATCCTAGAATATTTCCTGGGTGTGAACTTAGTACCACATCCACATCTGTCATCCTCTTTTTCCCAGGCAACCATAATTGTGGGTATTTTTCTTTAGCACCTGTAATTCCACTGATCACAACAGATTTTCGAGAAGGTTTAATTCCTAAGGATTCTGTTTGCAACTTGTTCAGGATGCTAATCTGTGCTCCAATATCAATCAAAAATTCTACACTAAATTTTTTAGGACCAATGGGAATTTCTATATAGAGTTCTTTGTTTTTGCACCGTTGAAAATATGTATGATGCAGGTTGGGCGGTTGGAGTTCCAATCTGTATCCTTTAGTTTTTTGATCTCCTCAACTCCTCTCTTAGAGGTGCAAATAGGTTGTTTGCTCTGTCAGAGGAGTGGGGNAAAAGCACATTCTGTGCTGCAAATCAGTTATTTTATGTTCCAAGATTTCAATCAGTTTCTTGATACAGTCAGTGGATTGCCCAGGCAGCATAGAGCAGGGCACTCCTAAAGCTAATGCTTGTTGCCATAAATTACTGTGTAGTTTGTTATTTAGATTTACAGGTCCTGATGGACCCTGAAAGGGTTCCTGTTTATGTTTTGGGTACAGCTGACCCTCCAATTTTTTTGTGTGAAACACCTTCTTACCTCTCGCTAATTGTTCTGGCAGAGGTTCGAAGTCTGACCATCCCATCTCTCGTCCATGAATCACTGTAAAGGAGGGAGGGGGGGTTCTGATCATTATGCTGTTGGGCCTTAATGACCATTTCCTTCAAATTTTGCAGATGTATCTTTGCCCTGTTGGACAGACCCTTAATGAGAAGCCTTAGGTGGACTGGGTCTATGGAACATCAAAATGTCGTACATTGCCTGGATGCAAGCCACTTTTTACATTGCCTCTGACAAGCCAGACAATCCTTTAATTAGTAGTGGCTCCCCTCTTTCTCTGGGATCTATTCCCCCTGCCCAGTAAGCAACTCGAGCAGTAACAGATCGATTATTATCTAGGTGTGGGAGGAACCCCTCACCTAGAAGCACGCCTGGTCCCAAGAAACCTAATGATTCTTCTCTGTCTAACAATATCCTGAAAGAGACACACCCACCACCTGAAAGAGAAACTCTCTAAAAATATTCCATTTCAATTTCCCCAGGCTTTCTTGAAAATTTAGTCTGCAGTTCTAATTCTGAACCTGAATAAGGAGCAGTTAGAATTTTAGTGTGGAAATTCCGACCTTGGGATTGTTCAGATCTTTCGGTCTTGATCAGTGGCCGAGCACTGGTTCTGGGGAGCCATCTTCTATTTCCTTATCTGAATCTGAATCTCCCCACATGTCCCCATCCCAGTCCTCAGGCTCAATGTTAGTAATTAACTTCTTGATCTGTCGCACATTAAGGGGTTGGGGTGCCTGCATCAGCACTGTTTCAATTCGCTGTTCCAATAATTGGGTACGTCTCTTTTCTTTCTCTGATTCATACTGCAAGCACTGAATTTCTGAATTCTTACTTTGATAATCTATTTTCAATTTCTCACTTATTTTATAGTCCTTCTGCACCTGAATTAGGTAAGTGCCCACACACAAATAAGACCCTTTCCTTTGCCGTCCATAAACTTAGTATAGCTTTCCTCTATTCTTTGCAAAACCTTTTCAGGATCTGAGCAATTATCTCTAGGCCAGTCTTCCTCATCTTCTGGGGGACCACACTTCTGTCTCTGTAGGAATTCCTTTATTGACATCCTGCCGACTACACCAATTTAAAATGTTGCAATTTGAGGGGAGGCAAATTTGGTAAGAGATGAATCCCCTTGCATTCCAGTCGATCCTCAAACGTTAGAGGGACTAGGGGCGGCTGGACTCATCTCTTAATAGGGATACCAAATACTATGCCAGCTGTACGCCCAATTCTAGCAGTATTGAATTCACTGACAGCCTTCTGACCATCAGTCTGATCGTCTCCCTAGGAGGGAATCGAGTTCCCCTATAATGTGATCCACTATAAGTTTGAATCTGGCAGTATTGGATTCACCAACATTCTGTCGACTGTAGGTCCGATCGCCTTCAAGACAAGTGGTCGGATTCATGAATAGCACAATTTATTCAAATGTAACATTTAGAAAACAGATTTCGGATGTCGGTATAGGAAATTCTCTACATTGTGGGATTCTTAGCTAGTGCCTAGTGTACAAATGTGCAATCATCACTCACCCAGAAGATGGGAGAGGGCTCTCAATCTTGAGGAGTCTCCTGAGGTGGTGTCCTGGTCCAAGAGGAGGAAAGGTGTTCAGCCTGTCGACTGATCCAGAAGCTATGATTGAGTCCTCCCTCTATCCTCTTCTTCCTTCCTAGTTCTCCCCCCACCCCAACTTAGTTCACTTTTATATATTTTCTTTTACATTCAGGTGGAACTTGAGGGACTCTAGTCATATTTACTTTTGTTATTCATTGGTTAAAGAAAAAAAAGGCTCCTGAGTTAATCGAAAATCTAGAGAGCATGCTTAGTGAGGAGTGGTCCTGTATGGGTATTATAGTGGCATTAGAAGGAGAAGAAGCCTGAGCAAAGCTTACCAGATGGAACTGATCTGCCACCATTCTTGGCCCATCAGCTGTGTGACACCACCAGGCTGCCACCTCTGCAGGGAGTACAATAGAGTTTGGCCACAGTGTCTTCACTCCGCTCTACCCTCTATTCACTGTTATTAGTATGGGTTAGGAGGGCAGATTGTGTTGCAGAGGAGGGCAGAAGTTGATTCCACATATACCAACCATACTGGAATCGGTAACTGTCTCTCACCCCAAGCAAGTCTTTGCAATGCCAGAACTTCTGTCAGGCTCCATCTTTCTCCAAGTTCCTCCTCTTCTCAAGCAATTCTCTCTCAGGTCAATAAATTGCCACTAAATAGTATTTGTCTACCCAGTATTACTAAGTATAATGAAATTATTCTTCAAAACTAAATTGCTATACAAAGGTTGTTTTTCCTTCCCTTTCCTCTCAGTGTTTCCAACAGCTCTTCTGATGGAGGAAGAGAAAAATCACAGCGACAACAGAACAACCACCCTAGTGCTCAGCTGAATAAGAATCTCAAAATGCTTAATTGTCTGGATATTAATTTCCTTAAATACATCTAGATCACATGTTTCCTTTTCCTCTAAACCAGCCAGCAATAAGCCCCTTAGAACTCAGCTGGAATGAAATGGAAGTGTTTGAAATAAGAACAAACATATAAACAACAAAAACAAAAACATACAAAATAAAACAAATCATGTCAATTCCTTTTCAAATAGTTCACCCTCTTTACTCACAGATGAAAGCAAATTGAATCTTTTTAATCAATCTTTTTTTTTTTTTTTTGCAAACAGTTCTCTCTCTTTTCCTACCTGACGTGATAAAATAAACATTTCCAGTAAGATGCATAATGCTTTTTACAATGGTCATTTCTTCCCTATCTCAAGGTCCTCTTAAACAGCTATACATTTGAAGGAGTTGAAGAAATTTATGTAGTGAGTAAACTCTTTGCAATTGTAAAACCACTGAAATAGTTCACTCATAAACACTTGCCATAACAAGGAAATAATTCCTTCTCTTAAAATAGAGAAGTATATTTGAATTCACTATGTCATATTTCTATTAGAAAAATGAAATAAAGAAAAATAAAACCATTAACAAACAAAATAGGAGATTCTTTAAAGCTTTCTGGCTTAATTGCAGTTAAAGTGTGTGTATAAACAGAGAGTTCAACGATAATAACATTTGAAAAAATAATGAGACATAGAAATGAGCACTTATTTGTGTGACTGCCCATTAGAGACCTAGCAATGTCTGTGCCTCTGTAGTTGCACAGATCAGGTTCATCAGGTTCAGGATAGCTCACTGCTCAGCATGTTTGTATTTCTCACTTCCTTCACTTTGGATATTAAGGCTGCTTTCAGTGTGAGGACTTTGTTCTTCAGACCAGCGTGAATCATGCCTTTTGTGTGAGCAGCACCTCACAATTGTAAATAGCAAGCTCAAACTATAGACTTGTCAGCTTTGCAGGTGCAAATAAGGAGAAGGTTTTAAAAATGTAAATTAATATGACACTACAAAACCCTATGCATCTACTAGACTTCTGGGAGATATCTCACTGCCTCCAATTTCAATATTCTTTCAATATTTTTCCCCCTAGCTGAGCAGTGTCTCATCATAACTTACTCCCAAGATACAAATAGTCATTTTGTAGGTTAAGTCATTTGCAACTTTTCCATCTCCGTGTCAACTCAACAGTGTTAAAAGTAATGGTGTGTTGCTGAAATGTGTTCAATATGTAGAATGTGATACCTGCAATATAGAATTCTTCTATGAATTGGTTTGTGATAAAGATGTGTTGTGAATTACATGGATATTTCTTTCTCCTCTTATATATCATGATTTTTCATGTTATTATGTGATCAGCTATCTACTTTAACTGTTTTGTAAAGACTGTTAAATTTTGATAGTCTCAGGATATGAATATATTGGCTTACAAGCTTACCATACTTTTTCTGTTTTTACCATTTTAATTACTGCTGAATTTTTTCCTCAAGAAATTTTAACTCCTTTTCATTCCTAGGCCAATTCTTTATTTTCAACATTAATTCCAATTTATATTACCTTTCTCACACCTACTGATAAGTAAAGTACACCATAAAATTCAGTATTTTAAATTGTATTTGCTTAAATGGCTTACTTAAAAAGTCATTGATTATTCAAAACTCATCAGGTCCAGGATTTCTTATTATGTTTTTGTATCAAAATAAGTTTTCTCTCATTTTTTTTAGCAGTATTTCTTTGTATGTAAATGTAAGTCTCATCCCTTCTCCCATAAGATTATATCTGTTTTCATATGCTGGAACTACAAAGTTCTACTTGGAATTACAAAGTTGTAATATTCCCACTTATACTATTCTCTGAGCCTTGAAGGTCAGGTAGGTTTTGAAGCAGAAACAAAGAAACATGCATTCAGGGGTTTGATAAGCCCACAGGTAAACCCTTTACAACTGCCATCAGCTATTTGCAGTTATGTTTTTATCCTATCTCTTCTTGGCATTCCCTGAGATATCCTTGTTTTGGGATATATTGCACAGTATAGCTCTTTCTTTATTCAAAATTGATTCTTAAGACTGAAAGCCAGAAACTAAATAAAACATTCCATATGTGTCCTATAACAATGCATTCATTTTTAGTTACTTCCAAATTCATGTTTGTAACACTTATCTATATCTGCATTGTCTATTCCTTTATACTTGAAAACATCTATTTTCAAGGGTGTATATATATATATATATATATATATATATATGCATATATATATAATCTTGTTTAAAATTCTGCTAATGCAGAAATGTCTAACGAGAGAGAGGACAAAATAAATGTATTAGGAGGAACAGTATGGTTGTATATACAATATATTAAAGTTTTTATGGACCATTGGTTTCTAACTGCCCTATGTGGTTCATTAACCTTTAAGATGCAGTCTGTGCAATTCACATAGGTAGATAAAATACCAAAATATATTTTCAAGCTGTCTTTCACCCTTAAGTCATGCAAAAAACTGGAATAAATGTATTTTTTAACTGTAAAACTACTTCGGCTAACAACAGGGAGTAGGATATCATGACTACTAAGTTCATAGCAGGGCTACGAGAGATCTTAGCAAGCATTTGGTAGGTTATTAACAATCAGACCGTGAAAAAGTATATCTTGCAATTTTCATCATACAAAAGTGTCATTTAATTTATCAGTTTATTTTTGCTTCTAAAATAATACAAAACTCAGTAACACCCAAGAGGTAAAACTCACTCTTTGGCTCAGTTTCACTGTGTTATTACAGATGAAGATGGAGCAGAAGTGTGACATGCAATGAAGATGCCTGCAGAGAGAGAACTGGGTACAGCAATAAAATGGCAAAAAGAGACACTATAAATGATCAGTGGACTAACTTAAAAAAAAAAAAAAAAAAAAAACTTTTTTTAAAACAAGAAGAATAGAGGAAACAAAACAAAAATAAGATGAATAAAATATAAGCAGAATCTATTTTACAAAAAAAAAAAAAAAAAAGGATATCAATCCTTCGTAGTATGGAGCTGTGTGAGAGAAGAAAATTTTGTTCAAATATGCTAGTGCTTTTTCTTTCATATTTCTTTCAGTCTATCTAAATAAGAGATCAGTGTCAGAGAACTACACAAACAATGTAAGTCTTATTTCAGGGTGGGAGAAATGCAGTTATTTAGATATCAGTCTTTCAGAAGAGATTCTAATAATGTCATTTCAAATATTCCCTTTCCCTCATCTTTAAGAAGTATATATCTATGAAAACAGATTAGAGCACAGGAATGTCTGCATGGCTGCATGATATGGCTGTAGATCCACTTCTCTAAGGTCATCTTTGTGAAAGATATCAGAAGTGGGTAACTAGGTCATTTTCACTGTATCTCTGAATGCTTTAATGAATTTGTATAAGCAATACTCTTAGACTGGAAAGTAGCGCTTCACCTACTGAAGTTTCAAAACAATGACTGAGCATTCCCTGGAGGCCAATATTTTGCTTTGAACTCAGTGCTTGTGTGCGAAACAGAGACTCTGAAGAACAGTATTTCTTAGCATCTATCTATATAATGAATACTTTCTGTTCATTTTCAAGGCATGCACTGTCTAGATCCTTAAATAAAACTTAACTCTGTGTTATTACATGGAGAACTACCCTACATTAATGTAAAGGGACAAAGAAAATTTTTTAAAAAAATCATTAAGCTGTGAAACCTGAAATTTAAAGAAATTTAAAGGAGACATCAGAGATCTTGAGGTAAAAAAAATATGTATTATTAGAAAACAAGCCAAATAATTTAATTTACATTAGAATGAATTTACAGCATTGAAGCTATTGCTACACATTTGTCTTACTGCTACTGCCCTAGAAAACAGCCTTCAGCCACCTGTTCATACAGACAGACAGAAAAGAGAGAGTAAGTTACAATAATGTAACATTTATTTATTTATGGAAATATTACATTATAATCTTTTCCTCTTTCTAACAAAACTTCCAGAATAGCACTCAGATTTCCTTAGCTGATGAAGATGGAATTTGTGGCAATCATTAAGTGGCCTGTAGCCATCACTTGGAGAGGTGATACATGCAGGTCTCTATTTTCAGATTTATATTTGATAAGTGAGGAATTTGAGGAATTCTCCCAAAGAAAGTTTGTAGTGCTGCCAAGTATATCAGTCATTGATTTTTATTTCAGAAAGAGATATAAGCTTGGCCTACATGTCTTTAAGGACATGAAAAAACAGTCACAAGGTTTGTTAATAGACGAGCAGCATTTGTTATATAGCAAACTTCTATTTGAACCATGCAGAATACCTTGCATTTTATACTTGTAGCATAAGGTAAATCATAATATAAAAGAATGATCTGCCCAAACATCCGCAAGCTTCTAAAATGACCTTTCTGTTTAAAGAGAAGATATTTATTCAACTGTGTGCCAGAAGTTTTCGTGCTTGAGAAAAACAACAACAACAAAAAGAGGCTACTGGGGGAAAATGAAGCATATGCTGTTTCAACAGCGAGCAGCCACAGAAACCTTTCCCACTTCTCAGATTGACATGTGGTGCAAAATGTCACAGGCCTGTGAAAATCTGGTCACAGAGAGAGAGAATAGTGTGTATCTGCTCTTGGAACATCTCTGCTAGTAAAGAGAAAACAAGGAAAAAAGTGAAAAATTCAACTGCCGCAACATGGAAAATTCTGATGAGCTATTAAGAAAATGCTTTCACAATAACGATGTTCAAACCTTGTTTCATGTCGCCCAGAGATGTTGTGGAATCTCCATTCTTGGAGATGTGGCTGATGGTCACAACTCAGACGGGCAGGGGGGATCTGAGCAACCGGGTCTACTGGGGGCATGCTTTGAGTTGTGGGTTGGAGAAGATGGCTTCCACAGATTCCTTCCCATCTAAATTACTCTATAACTTCACTAAATCAGGTAAGACTGTAATTGTTGTTGTTTTGTTTTGTTTTGTCCTGGTAGAGTTCAAAAAAAATCTATTTTAGGAAAAATATTATCACTGTAATTATGTTTGGTCTGAGTTCTTACAGAATATCTCTTAAAATATGTATTAATGGCTTGTTTATAAGTCACTGAAAGCAAGGTTTTACGGTGAAATGTGAAAAAAAGAAATTTGAATGCATATTGAGCCCAATTAAATATGAAAATAGTATGATAATTTTTTTAGCTTTCTTCTTCCATTTCTGAACAGTACATAAACTGTCAGTTTTGAGACTTTATTGGAGATGGAAATTTCTATGATCTATAGAGTCATAAAAATCTCCCGTGGGAAGCAGAGGCCAGACCTTGAGAGGGAAGGTGTTTGCCTGCCTAGGCTGAGCGATCAGGAGCACGGATACAGCTGCTCAGCCCGGTTCACAGGCAGCCCCCTCCGAAAACCTGTTGAAGGCGGCCGCTCGACCGGGCTCGTAGCCACCTTAACCGCAGACGTCCTCCAAACTGGCTTTGGAGGTCAAACACCCGGAAATGAGGAAGAGGAGGGGGAAGGCAGGACCCTCGAATTAAAGGTTGGGACCCCCGACTGGCACGGGCGCCTGCGCACCCAGTGAGGAGAGCTGCGCAGCTGAAGGTGGAGTTTGTCCGCCCCCCGGCTGCCTGCTGGGTCACACTGACCCTGTGTGCCAGGATGCACAGGGCATAGAGAGGACAGGGAGGAGAGAGCGGGGAAGGAGAAACTCCTGACTCTGAGGCCTGCGCGGTCTGCGTGGGAGCCGGTCAACAACTCCCTCTCTCTGATCTGCCAGCTCGAGAGGATGTTCGGGTCCAGGATCCAGTATCCAGCTGGCAGGTATCACCTCGTGAGTAGTTATCCATACTTTGCTGCTTTTATGTGCTTTCACCTGAATAAATGCTTGATGTAGTCACCACATTCTGGTGTGATTATTGCTGAATCCCGAGCCCATCCGGAACAGAGACGCATAGCTATTAGCTGGGATAGACATGTCAGGGAGTGTAGATAGTATACTGTATGAATCTCTCAAGTGCTGGAGTTATTTTTTCTCCCTTGAAATTTCCAGCTTCAATGACTGAGACAAATGATGTTGTAAAAACTGACCACTGGATGCAAGGAAGAGACTTGGTGAGACACTTTCATAGCTTTTACAATCAAAATGTACCTTTAGAACCATCCAGTCTGCTTAATTGCCTATTACATGCTGCAGTACCTCATCTAACAGTTTCTGTATGAAGTTCATAAATGTTTCAAGCTGTAGTTTCTGAAACAGTCATTAATGTAATATGCACTATACTCTAGCGCATTTTTTCCAATGATTAATTGTCCCCTGTGCCCAAAATCTCCACTTTATGTCTACTTACATAGCATCTGACTTCCATTCCAGTGCCTTTTTTTTTTTTTTTTAGATTAAGAATCTAAAATCAAGAACGATTTGGCATCAGAAATTTCTTCCCTGATATATCTCTCAGGGCCATGATCAAGCCATCTCTGATAATGATATTCTTGGGCCAAAGAAGCAGCTGAACTTCTTTCTCTCACATTTTCTCACAAGTTTCCCAGACTTTGAATTGTGACTATTCAGCTTTCTGTTTGCAGAATGGATACTAGAAATACCATTATAGGAATGGCATATTTATACATTGTTAACCTTTCCATTCCCAAACATTCATAGCTATGTTCATGGTTCATAAACACCTCAGGGTTTTTTTTATGCTATCTTCTCGAAGCACTTAAATTTTTCCTACTGGGTATTTGTTGGAAACTTCTTGCCGGCCCAAGGAATCAGAAGGGGATCACAGACGCAGACTCCATGTGAATTAGCTCCTGATCCGTGAATCCTCTATTTAGCCCGAATAGCGTACTTATATACACAAGCAGAAGCAAGCTCTCTACACGCGTACAGCTACGATTGGTCACAGGCTACTATCCATGCATTTCTACCGCATTCAGTTGGTCGTGGATAACGGCGTGTATTCACACCATAGGTCTGTGCACCAGTCCTTCTTTCTTACTGACAAGCTTAATCAAGGTTCTGTCTCACCCAACTTTCTCATGCCTGCTGTTCAAGGACTACTGTTCACATTCCTTTAACTCAGGGAGTATCCGCTATCTTCTTTAAGCTCAGCTCCCTGCAGCCACTTCCCATGGGAAGGCCTCCGTCCCCTAGATATGTTCCTACAGGTATTCTCAGAAAAAATTCAGGCTTGACAGTGATGAGCAACTCTGTCCTGTATTCACATACTGTGCACTCTTCTTTTACTTGGCTATTTGGTGCAACAAACATGTGCTAAGAACAATTATCAGACTTTTCATTAAGAGTATTCAGTAATATCTAATTTAGTCCTGAAAGTTAGAAGTGTTGGAGTGGAGAACTAGTCATATAATTCCAGCCTTATCTATGAATTTATCTGTTAGAATATACATCAACCATACTAAGGAATATACTGACTATATGTATAGCTGAACTGCCAGAACAGATACATCCAGGGAGGGAACTTCTGACTGCCCACACCAGAGGACTCTCCACTAGCTCTCTCAAGGACAAATCAAGCACAGAACTTGAGCACCTTCCTTTCTGAAGCAGTACGTTGTTATTTTTATTGGGTGATGTCTTCTAACACGACTACAGGATGCCTTGTAAGCTTCCCACTCCCCTTCACCTTCATTTTACATTCAAGGCAAGAAGTGGAGGATGAAATGCCTATAATCTCTATCCTGTGGGACTTATTTTGGGAAAATGAATCAGTGCTGAGTGACCAGTCCTCTACAACAAACATATCTCCACCATAGCAATGGAAAAGTGAAGAGATATTAACTTTGAATAATAGCCAAGCATACAAACCCATACACCTTTAGAGCATAGTATAATGATAGAAAACATAGCATCATGCATGTAACTCTCACCAAGGGTGTTTCTGCTAGGTATGGCCATCTGGGGTGTGTGGTCTTGCCTGAACTCATCTAAGGACAGGTAAGATGTTGCACAACAGAGAAATACCTTGTCCCACTTACTGCTGGAGCCAATAGTGTACTGCCAAAAAAGGATTTTGATTGCTTCAGATGGCAAATGTCCTTTATATATTCTTTCCACAAACACCTAAATGTTCTAATGTCCTAAACCTTAGAATGCTTACGTTCCAACTGTATGACTATCTATAAGGTAACAGTTTCTCCTAGTTCTCTCTTCACTGACCAAAATGTGTACCTCTCCACGCAAACTGCCTGGGATGTGGTCTTGGAACATTCTTACAATGTTTTTTTGTTTTGTTTTGTTTTTTCCTCGATTTTCTGTTATCTGCTACCAATTTGCTCTATATAATATGCTGGAGTTTTGAAAATATATATATTATTGCATTTTTCCTATCCCCTTTTAGCCATGGGGATTATTTTACTGAGGTTTCCTTTCATAAGAATAGAATTGTGGGAGGTTTTGACATTTCATAAAGTATTCCTAAACAACTCATGATAATCATTCTCATTTTTAACTTTCAGTATTTCCTCCCACTTGATTTTACTCATAACTGTTTTCATTTGTGCAAAATTCCCATTTTCAAAGAATCATCCAGTTGGTCAGGATATTACTTTGCTACTAGTCATTTGCAGTCTGAACTCAGTCTTTTTTCTCAAAAAACGTCCTTTAGCCAAGGCCAAAGCTGCAGAAAGTCAGTGACTGCTCTTCAGAATGATGTAATGTGTCACATTTTATATGTTGTGATCAGTGTAAGAGACTTTTGGATTGTGTTTGTCTAGACATTGTTGCTATACCATTTAGGACTTCTTGACCTAGGCATCAGGCATCCCATCTATCAGCTTGAGGTGTCTTATCTCATTTAACGTCTTGACATCCCGTCTCCGGGAAGACTGGGATATCTCCATACAATTTAGGACTTCTTGTCCTTGGCATCCTGCTTCTGGGAGGACTGGGGTATCAGCCAAAAAAACTCAGCAGTGCTTATGGAGCGGCACTTGCACTCGAGTTGGGGGAAGAGGAGCACCAGAGCACATGGAAAGTGGGCAGACTCTTCAAAAACGGGGACACATTCTTGTATTCCCCTGCAAGATGTGTGGATCATCACCTGCACCGAGATGCACAGCTTCTTTCCCTGAACATCACTTGCACCAACAGGTGCAGAACATCACCTGTACTGAGGCACCGAGGCACCTGCACCGAAGCGGAGCCAACGACACTTAGCTAGACTGGTGGTGGTGGTAACTATAACCTAGATGCCTCTCTCCTGCTTGCTTATCTTTTCTTTCCTTTTCCCTTCTTTTTCTCTCTATCCTATTGTGCTTATGAGAATAAAACTTACAAGGTTGTATGGCATTTGACCTCATTTATGTCTTAGTCTCACTTGGGATCATATTGAAACCTCCCCCGACACTGGATTGGGACAATCATGGTGCCTGTTAACTCTTAGGGACATGTTCTTTGAATCATCGCAGCCCAGCATATACACATCATATAATCCAAAGACCATAGCTTGTTTGGGATAACTACATTGGTAAAGGGGTAGGTTCTGCACATATAAGCCTAAAATATGTATCTTGAGGAGGTTCTTCAAAGGGTACAAAGCTTTCTGTACTTGAATTAGCTTATGTTTAACTCATGCAGTTAATTAATAAGCTTTAAATTGAAAATCTCAAACACCTTGCATTGACCCTATGGAACTGATTTTGACTCTCTCTTTTTTTTTTTTTTTTTTTTTTAAGTTCACATGGTTCTGGAGTTTTAGAGAGAGACTAGGGAGTGCAAAAGCTGAGTGCCTAAGACAAAATTTAAATAGCTCATTCACTGAAACGTTTAAAACTCCTTTGCTTAAGGTTGTGTCTACTTTTATATCTTCACTTATAGATCTGCCTATACAGTTTAAATGAGAGCTAATCTGAAAATCTGATCCCTTTAACTCCATTCACCTCCCGCTCATTTAGTTCTCAAAGTGTTGATGTGAGAATGATCCTTTTGCTTCAGACAAAAGTAGAAAGGAAATTTTCTCTAACTTAGCTCCCAGGGACACGTGGCTTGAACTCCCATTGTGACCTGCTCCATGAGGGAGAACATTGGAACAGATCTAGCACACATGTATGTCTAGAAACCTCTGGAGAAAAAGTATTAGGTTATTAGGACCTCTCATGTGGCCAGCTGTGCTTAACTGTTGCCATTCAGACAGCCCACATGCGCACTCCTTACTCCAATATTTTTTTCTGATCTGACCTTTTAGCTACTTGTCTTTTTCTCTTGCAACAGGTTGCAGTGTGTTGTGGCCCTCTTCACTTCACACAGCTTATTCCGTCTTTCAGGTTTGCATTTCACTATTTCTTCTTACTATTTATTATTTGTGCAACCTTGGGAAATGTACATGGGCTAAAGAGTTTGGCGGTACTTTTCTACTCCTTTCAGGAGGTGAACAATCAGCTAGCTGATGGTGGATATAAAGGATGGTGAAGAAGAAATGTGTCAAACTTAGAAACAAAGGTGGCAATGTTCTTGAAGATGAGGAAAAGTGATAAGCTCTCGGATAGTTTGCATAAGCAGACTACTTACAGTTTTGGACAGGAGGACTCAGCCAGGAGTCAGGACTCCTTAGATTTATCAAAGGAGGAGGAAGTCACTGTGCAAATTAGCCATTCATTTGTTTAGCGTCTTTCCTAAGACACTAAGAAACCATTACCAGTCCACCTGCCCTAACCAACATCTCAATTTCCAGCTACAGCTCATAAGACCAGCCAGTGCTTATCCATCCTTCTTCAGAAGGTGCAAGGGGCACCAGTAGCACAGTCCTATTCTAATGGCATCTTCAGGCCACAAGCATGTCCCTAGGGCCCTGTAACCAGCTATTAGTATCATCCTAGTAGGAGGCAAACTGTAGAAGAAAAGTGTAAGAAAGACAAGGCTTACTAGTTAAGGGGAGGAAACAGGCAGTTTGTGCAATGCTTCACATCAACATGCCATTCATCAACCTGAACAGAGTATGTTGTTTGCCAGGTCACAGTGGGAAAGCAGGCATATTTGTATATCAGTAGGTATTCTTGGAAGTAGTTATTGGGGAGGAAGGGGACATAAAGTGATGGATGCAAGGTCAAGGCTTTTGTGCTGGTTTGAATGTGCAGAAGATTCATAACAAACAAGAATGAAACTACATTTCCCTACTGTGCTGAAACTGGAGTCACTTAAAACAGCAGATTTTCACCTCTCTCTTAGCGAGGCATTGGCTAACTATATATATGTATATATAGTACTAAGGAATTGATATTGCCACAGGGCATTTCTTTCTACTCACATAGGTAAGTTCCCTTTCTTCTTTCATACATTCTTCTGTGCTTCTGTTGCAAGAAAGACTCCTCTGCGGCACACAGGACATAAGAAGTACCCACCACCATTGGTGAACCTCTCTGCTGAGGACTCTCATCTGAACAGTCCTCCAAGCAGATGGGTTTACATCTGGCACACTATTGTCAAAGCAGAGTTCTGTGACCTTATTAGTGATAAGTGCACTAATTAGGCCACTACTAATATTAGCTTGTCATGAATCCAAATGCAAACATACTAGAATACTGTAACCAAATATAATACATAACAAATGCTGTGATGGCATAGAAAAAACATAATGCATTTACTTAAGCATGAGAGCAACATCATCAGCAGAGGGGATTTGTGTGGGGAAACATGTGAAAACTAAGTCAAGTGATGGAATATACAAGATAAGAGAACATAGAACAAGAGGGTAGAAGGGACTGCAAACATACATGCCACATAATTGGCATCAGAAGAAATCCAACAGTTCATTGTGTATTATACAGAATATCTTAAATGCTTTGTATTTAACTCCAGTTCCATTCAGCCATCTTGTATTGCAACTAATGAATGCATAATTTGTTCCAAGATCTTCTCCAAAAAGGAGAAGATGGCAGTCTGGACACAGGCAATTTCCTAGATGACTTGGCAACTGAAAGAGGATGTGTAGAGATGTGAGAAGGAAACAAGGCTGGCAGGCACAGAAAGTTTGTCACCACTATTGCTCTTTAGATACTCTTCCACACTGGCTGAAAACCTGACACAAACCTAGACATAACAGCATAAAAAAAATTTGAAATTAAAACTTTTATTTTGTTTTGATTTTCTTCTCAATATATAAGCATAGGGAGATGCACCTGATTAAACCTATAAACACACAGTGCGTACAGAAATGTTGCTCATGCTATCACAGGTTCATTTACAGAGTAGATTCAGCTTCCATCATTTAATCTCTGTTTTATAGTCTTACTTAAATTAGGCCCATGGCCTGATTGGAAAGAGGCCTTAAGCACTATGAATAATAAGCTTCCATTCTGTTGTCTAGTAGTTATATTTGCTTTTATCTAACAAATAAAAACATATCTTTATGAGACTACCTTATACAATTATTTTTCACAGTGTAAAGATCAACTCACAGAATATAAACATTTCTAAACATTCCAAAGATGAATACTACAAGATTTACCTTAGTTAAGTATATACTGGGGGGAATAAATTAATGTACAATTGTATTTATATATCGGATTGTGAGCCATGTTTAAAAAAAATCAAATTGACCTATATTTGTGCTTGAAGATGCAAGTAGTCAGGTATGACACTTTCAAACAGAAATATTATTAAAAATGTGCAATATAAAAGTTATACTTAGCAGTTGACAGTGAGTACAGAAAGAATTTTCAGAGGCTTGCAAATATTGTGAGGTATTGATGTTGTCTGAAGAGACATGAAGATCAAAATAGCCTTTGAAGACTGTCAATAATGTGAATTATAGACTTGGAAAAAAAGTAAAACATTTTTGCATATTTTGTTAACATTGATTCTTCTATGCTCTTGAGTAAACCTTTTGTGGATTTACCCATATATAAGAAGAAAGTAGTTACTTTTTTAAAGCTTCACAGCAACTATAAATGTCAAAGACTGTTTTTATTTTCTGTATGATTCAGAAATATCTTGTATAACACAAGACATCTACATTAAACAAAGCATATTTCTGACATTCATTATGGATTGAGAAAGTGAATTATAAAACCAGAATTTGATACTGACTTTCTCTCTCTAAAAGATCACAACTCCTTTAAAAAGATACATGAAATATATTTTTCACAGATATGTTAACCAAAAGGTTGACACAAACAATGTAAATCAAAAAAGTTCATCACAAACAAGTCAGAAAATTAGTCTGATTTCATGATTTGATGATAATGATTAAAATGAAAAGCAGAAAGGGGCAAAGATATGAACTTTTCCTAGAACTGAGTCTATGTGATGTGAGGTAAAGTGAAGAAATAAGTTTTTGTACAAAGGTGTTACAATGAATGGACACTACTGAGCTGTATAGGAAATGTAAAATGTTTAGATTATTGTTTTTCCCATTAAAATACTGTTTAAAATGTTTACACAGAGTTAGATGCTGTGATTCAATAATGTCAAATCCCGACATAATGCTGTATTTATAAATTAAAAATGAATAAATGCCATTTCCAAATCTGAACCTAGAATGTTGGCAATGCATGAGCCAGAAATTAACATAGGTTACTCTCCCACTGTTTTGAAGTACTAAAATATAATGCAAATGGTAAACACATATTTGTAGTGCTAAAGAGATATGACAGAATCTGCATATATGAATAGTTCAACTAAACAAAAAAGTGTGCATTTCATATGCTTCTGTTTGTAAGAAATCTATATATTCTCTTCTTTAGGAGAAAATGATCCATGCACAGACAGTTGAAAGAAAGAAGAAAAAAATATCTAAGAGCTAGAAGAGCTTCAGAAAAATACTATTTTTGTGGTACTTTAGCAGAGAATATTAAATGCTTCACACAGGGAATGACAAAAAGTATTCTGTAGATTGAATACTCCTAATAATACTCAGGAAAATTCTTGTTTTGAGGGGCTCTTCCTTTGATTGCATTCAGCAACACCAACATCTTAAGGTACGTAACTCTGCTCTAAGTTTTATCTGTTGTGCAATCACAGACAGTGGTGACTACCTCGGAAGAATATCAGCAGCACCTATCCTGATCATTTCAGTGTTGACTCAGATAAATTGCTAGGGACATAATCAATGATGAAGCATTAGGTCTCTTTCCATTTGACCTCTTATTTTTCTTTCATTGTTTTCTGTTTGTGACTTCATGATCAGATGATATGGTCCTTCCCAACACACTTCGCAAACAAGACAGTCAAGAACTTTTAGAACATAGAAACAGGGAATTTCAGAATATTTTGGGCAAAGGCAGGAAAATAAATTCTTATTCCTTCTCTTCTCATTGACAATTTTTTTTTTTTTTTCTGATCCTCCATGTTGTCTTTGATATCCAGGCAGATGTCTGAAAAAATCTTAAGAGGAACCTCTAGACTAACTCTGATGAATGGTAAAGTTCATGCAGTTTTCTGGCTGCAACTTGTATGATTAAGAACCTGTTCCATTGTGGGTAAATCCACATAATATAACTATATCTGATTCTTCAGTTCTCTAATTCTCTTTTCCTTGCTTCCATATTACATAAATGACCAGTGAAAAACAACTTTTCCTTTATATAAACTGTTGATTGTTCTCTCTCTTTGCATTAAGACACCGTCCTTAGGGAATAAAGACATAGCACTCTACTAGCTAATATCATTATCAGATGTTCACACAATTAGGAGTCGTTAGGATACAACTCTTCATAACATTATAGTCCTGTTCACAGAGACCCTTAGCAATAAGACCAAGAGTGTTATCTTTGCCTAGTTAGTGATGAAACAGAACGAGGAAAGGACAGCAATTAGTTTTCCTACTAAAAGCTATTCATCAGTGGAGAGTTACTAGGGAAAAGATAATGATCACATTAACTTAATATATTATGCTCAAGGGGTTCATCTTCACCTTCTATTGTGGGAGTAAGGGTAAAATTAATCTTAACAGAAAGAATGCTATATAGATCAAAAATGATAAAGTGTCCCTGGTCATCTATTTAGAGGATGGATCTAATCTTTTATTGCTTTTACACTTTTTTGCTGGTTTCCCAGGGAAAGAGTATTTGCTATGTGTGGCTTCAGACACCAGTTTAAGCACCCGAATCAGGCGGTGAGTCCTTCTCAGGAGGATCTCTGGGCAGTCAGAGGGAAAAAAAAACAGGTCACGTCAGAAATCTGAATGAGGTGCCCATTTCCCTCTGCCCTTTGATCACAAAGGCAATATAACATCAATCTATTTTAAGATTTTTTTCCTAAAATCCTTTGTTTTAGTTAGTGTGGGTACACTATTGTGAATAGCTCCTTGCTCATCCTCCCCTCCTCTGCCACTATGGAAAAAAGAAATTAAGTGCAGTTGTATGTGAGAATTAAATATTTTACTCTCTTGTGCTAGGTTATGCAATTATTTGTATGTTGGTTATACTCAACCTACTCAATAGATTTCTAGTCCTCCTATTCCTAACTACAAACATGCTATGTAATTTTCGCTTATAAAATATGAATACCTTAAACTCTCAAGGAAAAAATACGAGAAAAAACAGGAGAGAGAAAGACAGCTGGTGATGTGATGCAGCTAAACGCTGAAGGTTCGAGTCTATTTTATGAAAACCAGAACACCAGGCACCCAGTTTGGAGCCTTTCCAGCTGCCTACCGGCCACAGATCCTAATTTCCACATTCAGGCATCAGCATGTTCACTTCACTTCTATCATGGTCTGATTACTTAGCTGGAAAATGTTACAACATTAACGATTCTTCCTCAGTTGGAACACAGTAAAATTTGCCTACTGCATTCATTGTGCCTGGCAAGGATAGCTTTATACCACACAATGTGACAGACTTCTCATTTTTTCTCATCCATGATCATTTCTGACCTTGCAGGTAAACAGCAGCATTTCTGCAGGCCATGAAGGTTCCGGGTGGGAGAGAATTATTTCAAAACTGAAAGATGAATTGTCAAATTTAGTTCCTATGCTTGAATGTTGGTATGAAAGCTGAATTTGTATATTTGTATAAATTGACCTGTTTATTAGATAATAGATCAAATGAATCATTTAAAAAATATTTTTCAATATCAAAAATTACAGATACATATCAAGTAAGGTGTTTCAAAACTAATACTGTAAACAACTAATCATTTTTAAAGATACAGTCTACATGTACAAGCAATATTCATTTAAAAAGATTTTGTTCATAATTATCACATTTAGGGCAACGTAACTTAAAAAAAAAATGGTGGTGGTGGTGGTCGGGAAGGGGGAAAATAAGGGAAGGAATGTGGAACTTATTGAGATTGTCCTGATAAGTGAGGATTTCAAAGTATTTTTCAGAGACAGATTTAGTCTGTGAAATTTGATATGGAGAACGAGAACACCTCCAGCAAGGGAAGATTTTTAAGGTTAGGGGAATGAATACAAAAGTGTTTTGATCAAACTTGCAAAAGCTCCCAAACTGCTCCATGAGGGTAGGATATCTTCCAGAATTTCCACAGATTATTTTTACTCAGACAAGTACCAGCGAACATCTACATTCTGGTATAAATCCAAACACTTACACTAGTAGCAGTGCTGAACATCTGTTGAAAGTATGTTTAAAAGTGATCTATTCATCCGGGTGATAAATGCCAGTGTGGCTTCAAAGAGGAAAAAAATGTAGCAAGACATTGCTACTTCAAAACAGCAAGCGTATAATATATACTAATGTAGCTCCTATATTTTGATAATATATAAGGGTCTCAATATACAAAAAAAAATAGAAAAATATATTTGATATCATATATAAAATATAAACCCCAAATCTAGGCCAACTAGTTAATATAAAAGTCAGTAATGTGCATATAAATATATATTTGTGTGTCTATTTTTAATTGAAGTTTGTGAGGGAGGAAGCCTTCTCCCTTCAAAGATATCTTTATCACATTTTAGCAAAATTATTTTGAATGAAATTTGTAAATACAGGAACTTCTCATTAATTTACACACTCCTAGAAAATTATAAGGTTGGGCGCCTAGATACCAAGCCCTGATATATGGTTATTTAATGTTACACTGAATTTAATGCATTACACAGATCATCTCTGTAACAGATTCCCTTCTCTAGACTAAGTCCTATACTGTGAACTAATACTAGTGAGGTCATTTCATGCCATTCTTTTATTCCTCTTAGGAAGACCTTTGATAAGAGAAAGGAAGGAGAGATTTATTCTTTAAATCAGCTCCTAAAATATATCTAAAAGAACAGTTTAGAGTCGCAGGATTAATGAATATGATCCATTTCTTGGATGTAAATAACCAAGGTCAGTTTAAAGATATATCATAAAGTCTTTCAGGTTATTGAAAGGAAGTAAAAATTAGGTTTGTAAGTGTTTGCAGCAAAACAAAGATTCCCAGTCTAGATTTTTGAAGAATTGTAGCAAGGAATATAAGGTGTTCTGTAAAATTGCCTATTTGCTATGTGAGCTTTCGTGATATGAGGATGGTCATGAGGATTCCAAAGTAGAATAAAAAAATAAATAGTTGTTATCTTCAATGTGGTACAGCTTCCAGCCCTAACAACTTGGAAAGAATATTTCATGAGATAATTGCACATTATTTCAGAGGGTACTTCTATTTTATATTTTAGTGAACATCAGAAATTTACACTTTCCCCATCTGACCTGCAAGTACTTTCTCATGTGCCTTCTACCATCAGCAACACAAAACGAAAGATAACTATGTGCAGTGCCAGATGAGGGCTGACATGACTCCTTATTCACTTTTCCATTAATTTGAGTAGCTAATCTGTCACCCTCAAGCCACAGCATGCAAATACATCATTGGGCCGTCATTCTGAATAAATTCTTTGGGACTGTTAAAGAGATAATTATAGCAATCTGCGATTATTCCACTGCTTTGTCTTTATCTCTGCCTTTGACACTGATAAGCCCAAGTTCTCTTGATTTTTTTAGGGGGAAAGAAAGCTTTAAAAATGTTCAGACTTCAGAATCCTAATGTTTACTGAAAATTTTGTCTTGCTACTGCTCAGTTGAAATAAAGATAATTGGCTAAAAAATGTGTGCACTCACAGTCATCTTCCCACTCTTCTCTTGAGATTCTTTTGAGGCCTTGCTTGAGATCAGCTTTTCATATTTTAAGTGTTCTAAAAAGTCCAAGAAAGAGGATTTACTGAGAGTGAGCCAACTGCAAATTGTGCCTGAATTCAGACACTACGAATGTCTTCTCATTGGTAACTCCTCAATGTTAAATGACTTTAAGAAGCATACTTGGATCAACATTACATAAGGTGATTACGAAAGAGCCATTAAGTCTGTCACAAGAGGGTTACAACATGTAACTTTTTTGTCTAAAAAAAAAAAGAAAATAAAATAAAAG
>VWPW01021504.1:114175-128221 GCA_013389825.1 Crypturellus undulatus | reverse complement strand
CATCATAATTTTATTTAGAGGTGCAAAATAATCTTCAAGTGTTGAAATGAGGCAATCGGTGCTTCATAGCAAAATAGTGAATTTTGACAGTATAGAGCCACAAAGGAGGATGGGAAATAGAAAGAAGAAAAGAGAAAAGAAAGGAGTCAGAGATCGACTCAGACTTTGTTGTTTCTGAATGCCAGTCCTGCTTACTCTTTCTTTCAATAGAGAGTTCTGTTCAAGTTCAGCTCCTACACAGGATGTGAAGCCTTGCTTTAGTGTGGTTTCCAGTATTGCACAGTTTCCTGTCTAGGAAAACGTAAGGAATGTTGTAAAAAAGATGTTCTTGTTTTTCCTCTCTTTAAAGGTAGAAGAGATGGTACAAAACCACATGACTTATTCTTTACAAGATGTAGGAGGAGATGCTAATTGGCAGCTAGTGGTAGAAGAAGGAGAAATGAAGGTAAGTATTTGACCTTTTGTTTCCTTACTTAGCTAATATAAGATAGTGTACTATTAAGAGTATTCTTTTTCCCCACCGGGTACTATCACTCACAAGTTATGCTGTTAATAGTTCTCTCAAAGAATAGCTGTGTCTAAGTTAGGACTGGAGTCCACAAGAGCTACATCCACTCCCCAGTTCAAGCATGCAGCTTCCTATTTAACTCCTGCAAGGGCTTTATATTATTTCAGATTTCTTTCTTATTTTCTCGTACCTAGATTTTGATATCTGTGTAGCATACAAACTCATATGATATCTTAAAGTTACTGTTTCATTTACTCCATTGTAAGTGTTTGTGGTGATCCTTGTGCCTAGTGGCAAGTAAGTTAGCGAAATCATTTGAGAAGAGACTCTGAAATATGGTCTCACTCTCCCGTTATTGCAAAGTACCATATGGGAACATTTACATTGACAGTTAGCAGAGACCACTGACATAGCAAATTATTTGTGTTAGTCTTAGGTACGTGCGTGAGTATTTTTCTTTGTGTTTCTCAACTGATTGTATTTTAAGCAATTAAAATACTGTTTTAACTTTTATATGTTCTGTACTTCTTCGTATTTTATCATAGGTATACAGAAGAGAGGTGGAAGAGAATGGAATAGTTTTAGATCCTTTAAAGGCAACACATGCAGTTAAAGGTGTGACAGGGCATGAAGTTTGCCACTACTTCTGGAATGTTGATGTTCGTAATGACTGGGAAAGTAAGGAATTTTTTTTATCAGTAAGCATGTTCAATAATAATGTCTGTGTTCTGCTTTAATGATGGATTTTTTTTTTTCTTTTAGCAACAATTGAAAACTTCCATGTTGTGGAAACTCTAGCTGACAATGCAATCATCATTTACCAGACACATAAGGTAGTAACACTTAAGCTATATACAGCATCTTATTAAGACATGAGACATGTTTATTCCAATGTGCACTCCGGAATTTTAACAGCAGAAAATACAGTTTTAAACAATAGTTCAGAACTAGTTCTGTATTAAACTGAACTTTGTTATTTCTGGAAGTTTATTTGAAAGTTGTGATAACAGATGAGAACTTGTTAATCTCTACATGTGTCACTGCCAGCAAAGCAGGGTCATAAAAAACATCTACACTGATGATGAGCAAGAAAAAATTATACCACTGTGTTGTGTTTCCTTTAGGAGGGGAGTTAGCAATAATGCATGCTGTTAACATATGCATTTGCACTGTGAATGGTATACTTACTGATATACATAAATAATACACTTTTTCTTTTAAGTATTTACATTATTTTTTCCACCAACCAGTCCTGGTGTTTTTTTATCAAAATACTAATTCAAAGTGCAGCTCAAAAATTATAACAGTTGGGTTCAAGAAAAAAAAGGCTATTAAGTATACAGATTTATCCTTAATCTTGCATGATGCCAAGTATTAGTATACTTGGACATTTAAGTTTGTTCTCTTAATTTTTCTCTTGGCCCTGGTCACCACTTGTATAGATGCCTAAAACAGCAGTAACAGAAGACATCTTTATATAAAAAGCAGTTGTGTGAACTCTGCAGCATTTTAAGATTCAGAGAGAGTTGATTCCCTTCCCTTTTCCCATACAAATTATCAGGAAATTGGCTTCTCTAACTTATTTTATTAGATAGTTTACTTCTGAAATACTGTATCTTGATAATATCAGTTTACCATATCTTAGTCTCTGAAGTGTTAGTACTATAAACATTTTTCTGTTAAAAAACTTTCTCTTTTTCTCTTGGTGTATATGTGTACGGAGACATTGTAGACACATATGCAATAATTAAGCCACAAACTGAACTAGCAGGTACAAGTATTACCTAAAATGCAAACCTGATGTTGAGAATATTGTAGAGGAGCTGCCTGTGCTGAAAAATGTCAGCCGCAGTTAGTCATTGTGCCTTTCAGTGTTTTTAAACTCTTCTCTTAAACTTTTTTGGGTTAAGTTTGTCTTAAAATAAAATGCATCCATATGATCCTGTATGGATCTGTACAGCAACTGTGTTCTGTTTTAAATCTAAAAACTGCATTCAATTTTAAATCTTTATTACCGTAAAAATAACATGACTGACCTTATTTATAATGCATCTGTTTCTTCCGTTGTCAAATAGTAGGCATGTACTTAATTTGCCAAAGTGGAAAAGCTTAGAATAAAGTGTCTTTCCACAGAGGGTGTGGCCTGCATCCCAGCGGGATGTGCTGTATCTATCTGCCATCAGAAAGATCCCAGCATTCAGTGAAAATGACCCTGAAACGTGGATTGTGTGCAACTTCTCTGTGGAACATGACAGTGCTCCTGTAAGTGCTGTTTTCTTTCGGGAAAGCTCTGCTTCTAAAATAATGTTTGATGATAATGCAATGCTAGCATAAGGGAGAAATTCTCGAGAAAAGCAACACAGTTTGCTTAAATTAGTTGATACAGTAACCTAGTCAAGTTGTTCTGAGCCAAAAGGTGCTTTGCCTTTTCTCAGCAGTCAGCTGATTTGAGGTATAGTCGAGAATGGAAGCAAAAATTCCGGAGCCCTGATAATGCTTGAAAGAATTGAGGTTGTACTGATGTAATTCCATAAAATTTCTCTTTAGTGTTCTCAGATAATGTGATGGGGTAAGATTGTATGACTTTGTGGGTATGAGGTTTGTTAAATCTTCAGGTTACTCTGTTCTGCCTTGGTTCTGTCAGACGGTAGCAGTGACTGTTCCCTGGGAATACTCTTGTGCTTATTTCTGTGCATTGTCCATTTATAATGGAAAAGTTACTAACTGACATAGATAGATACTAGGAGATTCTTGCACTTTTTCTTTCGTGTTCATGTTACATCCATGTAGTTCTAAAACAAAAGCTGAAATGTGACATTTGGAGCCTCTCCAACTTCATATTAGATTAAAATATTAATCATACTGAAATAAACTCTGTTTGGGGCTAACTATTTCATTCTTTGGCATCTATGTGGCTAACTAAGTATTTCCTTCTTTGACAGCTAAATAATCGATGTGTCCGTGCAAAAATAAATATTGCTATGATTTGTCAGACGCTAGTGAGCCCACCAGAGGGGAACAAGGAAATAAGCAGGGACAATATCCTATGCAAGATTACATATGTAGCCAATGGTAAGTATAATTTTTGCAGTATGGCATTCACTGAATATGCTGTCTCTGGTGACCTGAGTGCTAGCAAGTACAAGACTGGAGTTTCTTTTTAAAGTTTTGCAGGTTCACATTTGTTCTTGGTGTTCAGAAAGGCTTGTAATTGCATCAGTCCAAAGAATCCCTCATTATTTGATATTCTAGGAGGGATAAATGAAAGAGTGGGTAGCTTGGTCCTAAAACACCTTTTGATGGACAGGAGGAGGAAGAAGCATCTGCAGCTGCAGTGATTTGGCTTAGCTGTTAGTTTCTGTAATAGAGTGCTTTTTATTCATATGTTGCTGTAAAATTATTTTCCTAATTCAACCTGTTAGCCTGAAAAGTTGCTGGTAATAAAATTACAATTCTTGCCCCTAATGTTAAGAAGATACAAATCTGATTAAAAAAGTTATCAGAACCAAACTGTATTGTTGCTGTGCCCAGTCTTTAGAAATGTACTTAAAATGGAATATTAGGATACAATATATTCTAAAAATTTCTAAGGATAGCTATCTGCTTATTTTAGTTAACCACCTATTACATGACCTACCAAAGAATGGAAATCTGAACAATTGATCTCATGGCTCCAAAAACCATTTCCCTTGTATATCAGTGATATAGTTTGTTATAAATCCTGCATAAATAATATTGTATGATGTTAAACTCTTGGTTTCAATTTAAATGTTTCTAAACTGTGAGGATTACTGTGAGCTTGGCAAGCAATAAGTTCACTTTTTTTTTAGTAAATAGTAACTCAAATCTTTTTCCTATTGTTTCTTAAAAGAATTTAGGGCATACTCCAAAGACTTGCATCACAATATTATTTTTAATGTTTTCTAAATAGAGTGGCACCATGAAAATAGACTAAACTTGAGTTGTAAAATAGTTGGAAGTGGCAATGTTGCAAGATGCAAAGGCCCTATTTAAAAAAAAAAAAAGAAAAAGAAAAAACTCCTGCTACTTGTTCTTTGCTATTATTCCAGAAAAGGAATTACAAGAATAAAGGTTTTTTTTTCCTTTCTGACTTTCATAGGATTTTTTTTTTGTCTGACCATGTGTGTCCCCAACTATTCTTACAACTGTGCAACCTGAATGCTACCTTGCTTAGATGGTTCCTAAGTCTGTGTGGGAGCAGTTAGCTTCTCTGGTATAATCTCAGACTTGTCTGGAGTAGGAACCTGGCATGATGTGTTCCTACTGCTTACCTACTGATTTGGCCATATACGTGGCTTGTGGAATACAATTTAAATCAAGTTTAATGTCTACTTCTAGTGAACCCAGGAGGATGGGCACCAGCATCAGTGTTACGGGCAGTGGCAAAACGAGAATATCCCAAGTTCTTGAAGCGTTTTACATCATATGTGCAAGAGAAAACAGCAGGAAAGCCGATTTTGTTCTAGTACCAGCAGGTATGCGCTCTTTTCTTCACTGCCTAAGGCCAAATAAAGGAATCTAAACTAGAAATATCACCATTAGCATAAATTCAGTGCATGTGTTCAATTTTGTGGTCAGACCTCTGAAAATACTGTGAGCTCCAAAGCACTCTTTGATATTAATAGAAATTTTTGGTTTTGGATTTTGATTAATAGCGGAGCCTTTCTGACAGAGAAATTGAATCACTAGAGTATTTAAACTACTATCTTAAATTTTCAGTCTTTCTGGAGGGCCTAATAAAAGGAACTTACAGATGCTTTCTGAAGTTTGTGGATGTATTTTAACTGTGTGTATCATTGGACTAATCTAAAATGATTTTAATATTTAAAAAATAAATGATGATGTGTCAGGAGGCTGGAAAAAGCATTTCCCGATCACCTGATGGTGACATGGATCTGTGGTTTTTTTTCAGACATGAGCCTTTGTGCTAAGTAAATCTTTGCTTTTTTTACAGTATGTTGCAGTATATATTCTGTTACTTACAACTGTAGTGTCCAAGTATTGAACTGCAGCTGCACAGTAGTATCTGGTAGTTCTAATGCTAGAGCATGATCTGAAAATGTGTTTTGGCCACTTTCTGGTGCATGACTTCAGGCTTCCTCTGTTTTTTAGGTTCTATTTAGTATGTCAAACTCCAAAAGTATTAGTCATTTGATCTTTCCAGAAGATCCCTGTAATATCCTTTCCAGGTATCCCTGTAATGTGTTTCTCATTTTTAACTGTATATTGTTAGAGAACTGGTGTAGGTGAACCATTAAGAACTGAGTTGTCTTGCATGAGCTGGCAGTTCCAGTATGGTCATAGTGTTTCTATGTGATTTAAGGGATTTAGCAATTTCTTACCACTTATTTTCCTATTTATGCTGAAAATTCATTTTCTTTGCCTTTCTGCAGTGATTGGAGCAAGACTGGGTGAGCATTCCGTGCTGGAGAAGTAACCATGTATAGAGCACTCCATGCTGGAACGAAGGATCTACAGTCTTTTTATGGCCCAAGTTCAAGGCTTTGTATACTGAAGTGAAGAAATATTGCAACACCATGAGGCTGAATATTTAACACTATATCTCTCCTGCTAACTTTTCTTGCTGAATCAGTGTGTAATTATAAATACATGTATTGATAACATGTATATGGCTCTATTTTTATTTGCTTGCTTTAAAAGAAGTACAACTTTAAATCACCAACTTGGGTTACTGCTTTAATTTTAAACAACTTGCAGAATTTTACTGTTAACCCTTCCTCAGATACTTGAGCAGTTTTTGTGCATGTCTAAAAAGCACAAAAGACATGCACATATAGCATACTGTATGTGCTTTATATGCACAAAAATCTGTGGTATTTGATGGAGGAGGAGTTCAGTAAAGCCTAGGTGAGTTACTGTCAGGTTTTGTTTTGCTTTGTGTAATCATAGTTCATTGCTGCTGGTTTCTATAATGAATCATCTTGTTATGTAAAATGTCAGTTAATAACTGAGGGCTGTCAATACCCTGATGACTTTGCCTTTTCTATTGTCTTACTCTTATGAAGACCTCTGAGTCTGAAGGAGTAAGAGTGTGAAAAGCTTTATTTTTTTCCAGATATCTTTATATTTCTATTGTATTTTTCAGTTATGTAATGTGCTACAGATTTTTGTTATTAAACATGATCCAGAAATTTCTAGATAGATTCTGTATGAGAGAGCATGAAAGCTAGAAACTGAAAGTTAGAAGTCATCTGTCCATGCTACATGTGGACTGCTTTCTTGCATGATATCCAGGGCTTTTCTGAAGCTGTGAGAAAGGTACACTATAATATTTATTGAAGCAATTTGGACTACATAGGACCACATTCCCAGTCTGGAAATGAGGATGAGTATGTTCTCTTATCCTGCATGTTTTTTTCCCCTCATCTTAAAGCCATGCTATGAGGTTCATGTAGAAAATGTGAGTCACTTTAATACTTACCTCTTGATCAAATATCCAGCAGAGCTGTGAGGAGACATAGTTCTTACTGGAAAGCTCCCCTTAGTTGCTGTGAGAATTTGAAAGTTGGGTATTTTGCTTGCCTTTGATCCTGGAGATGCTCATTAGGAGAGAACTGTGGCAGACCAGTACTCACTTTGGAGATATTTTTATTCTTGACCTACAGTTGGAGACTGTTCAGAGACTGCCAGGTGTTTCACTAGCGTGTATGTCTCAGAATAAAAGGTTCAGATATATTTTTTTCAAAAGAAAGCTGAAAGTCTTATTTGATATAATATAGTAGGTGCCTGAAAGTAAATACAAGATATTTATTTAATGAAAATTTGGCAAATGATTAAATGTTATCTACACAATGTTGAGAGAGGAAAAAAAAAAATTATCTGCTCATCTTCTCTGTGGAGATGGAAGCATACATAACACATTAGCCATGCACGCAAGTTTCATGCTCCATAACCCTTTTTTATTTGCCTTTCTCTAATGGTGTGCATGGAATATGCCTTATTACAGAATTATTCTGTTGATTTGAATATGTAGAAAAGTGCCTATATGGTAATGCTAGTAAGGCAAATAAGATGAAAATTTGTACGTTTACTATATCACCAGTGAGCATTTTATATAGTGATGTTTTAAAAAACAACAACAAAAAATTACCTCAAATGTACTTCATCTTTTTACAATCAACTAAATGATGGTTCATTCACCATAGCCACTGATGGGAACTTAAAAAAAAAATACAGAGGATAAAAATGGAAAGAAAAAACATTGTCCAAAACAGAAAAAGTTTGATTCCTTATTTGCTATTTTTGGTAATTGTTGTTGAACACAGGCGAGTAACTGTTTCTTAATTTAATTGGATAGCTTTATTTTACAAAGGTATGGAAAGTTTACAAAGCAGTATATAAATCTTATATCATTAGTTGCATTTGCACTAAATGTGATGTACTTTTGTGATTTATTCTGTAAATAAAATTACACTACAGATGCTATTTGTAAAGAATACATTCTATTTCTAGAGGAAGGCACTGCACTTCACTACAGCTAGCCCTGCCCAACCAGGTGGTAAGAGGCCTCTGACCCAGTGTGGAAGGAGTTGCAATACCAGGACATGAAGGTCAGTCAGTATCTAGGAGGATATCTGTAGATCTCTCAGACTGTCCATCTCTGAGGAGCAGCTATGTCCTTTCTCCTGGAAGGCAGCCTTTATGGGTTTAGGAGATTTGTTTTCCCCTGTCCATTGAGGCCATCTAGTTCTCCAGGCACTGCCCCACATATGTGCACTCTGAGTTCTCTTCTTCCAGGTACTGGAGCCATTACATTTATACAGCGATGGTTTTCTTCCCAGAAGAAGCCTCTGACTGTAGAAGGAGTATTTTACCGGCTAAACCAGCTTGAAGGGCTGAGAATGCAGCTATCTGTTTTCTAAATGTTATCTGCCTCCATTCTGGAGAATTTAGATATGTTGCCACACTACATCTGGAAAAAAAAATAAAAAATAAAAATACTTGATACAACTTGTATTGGCAATAAGGATGAGAGATAGTCATTCTCCTGCCTGAAAATCTGACCATCTTTCACAAAATTTCTGTAGAAAAGATGTCATGCACTTTGAAAAAAAAGTACCTTTTACTTAATTGGGCTGAGCTGCTTTATCTGAAGTTGTGCTGATTCTCTGATTCTCTTTAATCAGATTGTCCACCTGTATTTTTGTCAAGTTGTACAGATAATGCTGTATTTGAATTGCCACTGTTCATTTACAGACTCAAAACATGAATCATATTTTTGAGTACCCTGAGTGTGTAGAGTGTAACTGTTTGTTCTATAATAGCTTTATGATTCTAATGATAAGTTTTAAAAATTTAAAGAAGTTGGCTCTTCCATGTTACAATCACAAATTTAAAACCAGTATTTAAAAGTGAAAAGTATTAAAAATATTATGAAGAAAAATCCCTGGTCTGTGTTATTTCTTACACCTAGTGCTTTCAAGAAACTTATGTTTAAAATGCTCTGCTTTGTAACCGTCTTCTAGGTTGTGTATAAAATTATATATAATACTATCATGGATATAAAACTTAACAGGAAAGCAGCCTTCTTGTGTTATTGAGGTTACTGAAAATGATAGCTTGTGTTAGCTGTCCTTCTATAGAAGGACATTTTGTACTAAGATTAGAAGCATGTTAAGAGGTATTTTATGTTGTTACACCATGTGGCAACAGCTCCCCAAATGAACTGATGAGTAGTAAACAATTCTTTCTGTCATGTTACCTTAAACTATATGTTATGCTGGTGTACTAATTCCACTTCAGGTGGCTTCATCTTGCTATTTAAGTCCTCTGCTATCCACCTTGCTCGGAAAACTTGAACCCTGTAGGCACAGGTCACACGGTCCCTGATCAGGTGTCTGTGGGGCTGCTTTAACATGGTCAGTCGGAGCAAGTTCCCAGGAAAACTTAACCACTAAATCAGGGAGGGCTAAAGATTCCTTTAAGTCTAATACTTAACATTAACTGGTTGTGGATCCTTAGGGGAAGGTGATAGTTGAGAAAGGGCTTGTCTAACATGTCTGTTTGTGAGGGCTTACCAAAACTATTTAAGTAGGTAGATTTTTATAAATAAAATCTATAGATTTATTTAAAAGTCCTTATGGTGGAAGGGCCTATTCAGAGAAGGATCCTCTTTTTAGGAAATCTGAGTATTTTAATTAGCTTCTATTGTGAGATAGAATTTTAAAATATCTCTGAAATGTTTCAAAGATTACTTCCTCTGCAGAAAATGAACAGCATGAAAGGAGTAAAGAATAACCTGTGAGCCAACCCGTCACCAAACAAAATTATATTTAAATCTTTTGTCTTCTCTTGGACAGAAATAACATTAACACTTCCATGGGAAGAACAGAGATGCAGAAGTGAAGTGCTTGCAAGAGAAAAGCTGTGTAGTTTCTCCAGCGTGGAGAAGTAAGAAGTGAGTCAGGAGAGCGCCCAGAGCTTCGGATGGGCTGCAGGAGAACAAGCTTCCCTGACAGCAGGAATAGCTGGTGCTCCCTGGATCGGTAGTGGTCCTGCCTTGACTTGCTGGGCAGGGATCGCTGCTCTTCCTGATCAAAACTGCTGTAGAAACATTGCAGGAAGGTGTGACTGGAGAAAGTTTGAAGCAGAAGGTGTTATTTCTTGGACAAAAGGAAAAAACTTGCAGCCAAGCTCTGGAAGATTGTTGGTATTGGGCCTTGGGTAATATAATGCAGTAAATTAAAAGCCTTTACAAAGAAAAAAAAAAAAAAAAGCTGTTAGTAAGAGGTAGGTTCTCCCATAGTCGTGTAACTAAAGGTAATTTGGTACTTCATAACGAATTAACAATAGGTTAAGTCTACACCATGCAGCTCACCAGTGTAGTGTAGATGTGTACTTGAATGTCTGAAAATGATTTTTTTTTTTTTTTTCTCTGAGCTACAGCCCCTGGCACAACCTTGGCTCTTTCTCCCTACACAGCTGCCTCTTGTACAGATAGACTGCTGCTAGAATAAACTCAGCTCAGTAACACAGATTGAAGCAATTTGGGGGCTTTTTTTAAAATAGTTTTTAAATATTTAATGTTTATACTAAGTCTCCTTATAAGTAATCTTTTTGTTAGACCATCAACAGTTAGTCTGTAATCTAAAACTAAAGCTTCTATTAGATGGACCTTTCCATTCAGTCCCCATTGCCTGAGCTGATATGCCTGGAATTTCCCATGAGATTTTTCTCTACCAGCATTCATCAGCTGCCTTTCCCATTAAGATGATGAAGGAAAAAAAAAAAAAAAAAAACACTCAAATGTGCATAGCTTCGTTTTTGAGCATTATATAATTATTGTTATATTTTTAGAGAGGGGCTTTTGGGGTATTTTTAGAGGGGGGTGTTTTTCTGTGTATCCTAACATGCATATAGCTAAGGGAAAGCAAACGTGAAAAGCTACCCTGCAGTACTGAGCTTTTCTGATGATCCAAATTGCGTTCAATGGTTTCCTGTCACAAGAAAGGCCACACGTCCCCAACGCACGTGGCAGGGGACATCTCCAGCCAGTGTCACGCAGGCAGCCCTGGGGAAAAACCAGCTGAATCACGGAGCAAGCCGGCGAGTTCAGCTTCCTCCTGCAAACAGTGAAGCCGTGTCCTAGGACAACAGGAGTCATGTGGAATGATGCGAAAGGAGCAGATGTAAAACCTCTGGGTAAGGTGTAGTCTAACGAGAGTAAGTCATTCTTCAGTAGGGGCACAACAATTGTAGATGTGTTCTTGTCCATTGGAGAGGCATGTAGCCAGTGAGCTCTAATCCAGTTGACAGGGCTTCACCTGCCCAAATTCCTGTGATGAAAACTCAGTTAACTTGAGATTTCTTCCTACAGGAGTGGTATTGGGCAGTTATATACCCTTAGCTGTTATATACCAAGTAGCAAGTTAAAAAATGGCAGTGTCTTTGGCAGACACTGTTGCATTTTTAGTAGTAAGTTGTTGCCTTCTAGGTTTCTGTAAAGTATCAGAAATGTAAATACGCTTTTGTGACCTTTTTTGGTTTTCCCAACCTTTTGTTTGAACCATATTAGAAAACTCTCCTACTTCAAATAGCACTGAAATAAAGGATAAGCAACTCTGCCTCCACTGACATGCATGCTAAACAAAATGATTCCTGTAATCAGCTTCACAGCTATACAATACTCCTGTTTTTAACGAAATGAAACTTGTTTCAGTTTATCACCTGGAGGGTATGAGGGTTCCAAAATAAAAAACAAGTAAATTAAAGCTGTTACTTACTATCCTATTAGTTGAGATTGTCATACATAACTTCAGTGGAACAAATGCAACAGTTACAAGGAGAATTTGAATACCTCGTATGATTGTAATATTGTTAAATATTACTCCTTTTCAATTCTAATTCTGGCTATTACCAGAAACAGTTTCCCTATAAGGTATTTTCAGTTCTAGCTGCATAACTATATTACTATTTGTCTGTAAATAGACACACTTAGTCTTTTATATGGTACGTACATCCTGATTTTATTCTTATGTTAAACAACACTGTAGGCGGGCGAGCTGGGAGGTGATGACCACGGTGAGGGGCCCTCCGCGACGGGGACCGCGATGATGGATGACGCGGGCCTCGCGATCCCCAGAGAGGGCGCGCCGTCCCGTTCCCACCTCGGCCGACGTGATCGTGGCCCGCCCCGGGGGCCCGTGTCCTCACCTTCCCGGGCGCTGGGAGCCTCGCCTCTTCTTGCCGGAGGTGCGCCGAGGGGATGGGGCCTTCACCTCCGGCCCGGCAATAAGGTTGTCCTCGCAGGCCGGCAGCCTCCCAACCGAGGGGAGCGGTGCATTCCCCAGAAGCCTCACCCGCGGACTGCTAATCCCTAGCGGCTACCCACAGGCCCCTCCAGGACAAAACGGAAAACGAAATACTAACGGAATAAATTATAGGGTCCTGGAGGATGACTTCCGGCACCGGGGGAAATGCCACAAGGAAAGCCACTACATGGTAGTGAAAGTGGGCGACATTCCAACTTTATTAACGGAAGATTTAACTTTTATATCAAACGCGGTAGGGGGGAGAGGGGACGAGGGGGAGCTACCACTGGTGGGCGCCACTGTCGATCTCTTCCTATTGGCAGCGCTCCGTGGCGGAGGGTTCTGGCTGGTCAGAGCTACCCGCTCTGACCCCCTCCACCAGGAGCGCCTGGCCCCCACCTCCGGGCTGCCCGAGCACTCTACGTATCAGATGTGATGAGTCTCCCGGTGCCCTGCACACTGCTCAGTCATGCCAACCCGCACAACTGAGCATGCGCGGGCACCGGGGTCATCTAGGGGGCAGCCCGGGGCCTACTCAGGCTTCTGTGGCTCCCCATTATCCCCAGCACAACACTTTCCATACCTTGCATTAAGGAGTATTACTTAGAAGAAAAAGGATTGCTATATAGTATAAGAAAACCCTGTCTAAAAAAATGGCAGCGCTGAGATGTGGATACACAGAAGGATGAATTCCAGTAAGTTTGATGTTCTCGATTATTAGGCCCTAGGTCTTTTTTTTTTTTTTTTTTTTTCCTAGTAGGAAGAGGAATACTGATAATAATGTTCATTGGTGGTCTTAAGTGTCCACATCTACAAATGAAAAAAGAGTAATTGCAAGTGATAAAACATCCACGTGCAGCGCTTTATTCCCCTCCTCTGTTTTGATTTGTCCTCCAAAACTCTTTTAAAGGAATGGCTGCTTTGGATTCACTACTGTAACCAATGCCTGTTTTTTCAATCACATTAACCTTTTGGGGTCAATTTTTTCCAGGTGAACTAAGGGCTTTAGCTGCTCAGCAAAGTTCCTCATGTCATCGGAAACAACGTCCTGCCCCGCCGGTGCCACCACGTTGAGCTCCACAAGGTAGGAGAGCGACAGGGGCTCGATGCTGTCGGTGTTGCCCGGCATCAGGATGCGGAAGATCTTGTACACAACGATCTTCATGATGCCCTTGCGGAACACATGCCCCTTGGCCACGAACTCGTGGTCCATGCGGAAGCCCATCTCGACAAGGAAGTCGGTGAGGTTGTCGGAGGTGGCGATGTCGACGCAGTTGCGCACGAGCGCGTGGCGGCTCTTGTCGCCGATCTCGGGCTGGCCCAGGTAGCGCAGGTGCCAGGGCAGGCCGCCCTTGTCGAGCGCACGCCGCGCACGCAGCACGAAGGGGCTCGCCTGCTGCCCCTTGAGCAGAAACACCAGCTCGTGGTCCACGAAGGTCTCAGGCTCCATGTTGTCGCAGAGGCCGCGCAGGCGGTGCAGGAGGCTCTCCAGGCTCTGGTCCAACACGCTGCCTGCGGGCCGAGGGGACACGGCGTGAGCGGCACGGCGCCACCCCCCCTCTCTCCCTCCCTCCCGCGCCGCCTCGCCGCGCCCACCTTGCAGCAGATACTCCATCATGTTGATGGTGCCGCCCGTGACGGGCATCATGGTGACCGGCGGCGCCTCCATGGCGCCGCGCTGCCCGCCGCAGCAACCGGCGCCACCCGACACGACCCGCCGGGGCCCGCGCCTGCGCCTGCGCCTGC
>VWPW01021504.1:92682-113991 GCA_013389825.1 Crypturellus undulatus | reverse complement strand
CCGCGGCCGTTGGGGCCCCGCGGCCGTTGCTCCATCCCCAGGGCGGGCCCCAACGGCCGCGCGGTTGGGCTCGCCCCTTGCGCGGCGCCGTTTAAAGGCGGGAAGCGGGGCTGGGATCGTCCGGTGCTGACTGCTTCAGTGCTCGGGGTGAGACTGGTGCTTCCAAGCAGTTATGATGATATATTTATGTGTATGCTATATTTTTAAAATGAGATCGTTTGTATAGGATCAGCATAGTATGTCAGGATAAAAGAGTATGTTGCTTTATGGTGTACTCCAATATTTTCAGTTTAAATAATCCATAATATGTTGTGTAACTGACTATTTTCTACTACTCAGTCTTGCAGCTCACAAATCCGGAGCTATTTTGTTTTTTCCTGTGCTGCTTTTTGTGTGACTCTTGTCATTTTTGAACTCAGTGTCTCAGTATGGCAGCCCTTCATGTTATGTGGAAAGTAACCAGCATGACACGTCTTTCCGTTATCAGTTATTATCTCCATGCAGTGGTGGTGTCCCTTGGGTACCAAAAATCAATATTATAAATGTTGACACAGGTCAAAGACCTCCAAAGAGAAATGGCAAAAATAGTAATAGGTTTTGCTTATGCCCTTATAGTGGGATCTAGTCAGAAGCACAGCCTTAAAGTGCTCATAGTAAAGTGCAGCAGGGAGAAACTGCACGCGTGGTGACTGCCACCGCTCGTCACCCTGATTGCCCGAAGAGGCCTCTGTGGAAATACACAGAAAATAGTAAACAAACGGCTTGACTTACAGTATTAAGCTTCCTTATGCTTCTAAGAACATGAATTAGATTTTTTTCTTGTGTACATAACAGCTTTGGTTAATGTGGTCAAAATGCAGTTAGGTGAAAATTGTATGTGTGTATAAAAGATAGCTAGGAAAAGTGAAAAAGAGACAAAATGCACTTTTCAAAATACAAAAATGTATTTTGCAGGTACAGTTTCTATAAGACCTCACTTTTTTCCCCTTTTCCTTGCTCTGCTTAACAGAGGTACATGACAGCATTAACATAAATGCTTGAGAAAAGTGGTATCAGCAAGAGATAACCTACCTTTCCAATTTGACATACATATTTTTGGAAATTATGTAATCGCAGCTGCTTCTAGTAGCTCGGCCCCCAGTCTTAGGAACTATGCAAAACAAAGCAGAACATCAGTGTTGCCCTAAAGTGGGCAAGCTGTGGGTAGGACTAAAGAAAATAGGTGAGCACAAGTGGCTCTTTCACCTGCGCAAAGAGCTCTCCCAAATCCCCTCACCAGTGGTGTCCCAGGCAGCACTGACACAGTGCTGCAGCTGCTGGGCTGCACTGTTATTCCTCGAAGGTATCTTGGAGGGAGCCTTCTTTGCCCTTTCTAAGATGGATGCAGAGGCACAAAAGGCAGCAGGTCAGACAGATGGAAGAGATAGAAAGAATATGGGATAGAAATAATGAGAAAACATCTTATTCCCAGCCACCAACTCAATTTCTGCTCAGTTGCTTTTGATGCTTCAAATGCCTGTCTGCGTCAGGGAAACTGGGTGTGCATTTTGGGCCAGAACATAGGCTCAGCTCTGGATCCCCACATTTCCAGTTCAAAGCAGAGACCTCCCTGCAGAACACGTGAAGGAAAATATCTGGTGAAATGGGTGATCAGCCCTTGTTTGTACATTGAAGTAGCATGAGCAGTAAAGGGAAGGTTTGTTAGATACAAGCTTAATTTACTCTTTTGTTCTGCTTTTTTCTTATTACAACTTGGACATTTTTTCTAGACATCTACAGGCTTTGGGCTTGTATCTCATTTTACACCTTGCTGTATCAGAACTGCTTTCAGAGTAGGTGTAGCATACTTTCCATTCACTGGTGGTGAATTCATAATAAAAAGCCTTCTACCCCATAAATCTGCATGCAAGGCTGTTAAAAAAGTTACCTCATTCAGCTATGTAACATATAATGAGTCTATTACATAATTTAAATTTTTACAAATTGCTAACAGAATTTCAATGGTGGGCTCATTTGTAATTTCTTTCGGATAACCCTTTCAGATAAGTCAAGAATGTTTCATTATTCATTTCACTACAAGGATATGTCAATTTGTGAGGGACCATTTTAAGTTAATGGCATACATAGGCTTACAGAGAGTGACAGAAACCAAACATGACAAATCTTGTAATTGATAACCTATAGTCATAACTAGTTTGTGTAATACAAATTATAATTTATTCTTCACCATCTAACAAAATAGGAAAATTTTCAACTGAGATAAAGAGCTGGCCAGCCTAGCCTGTGGTTGCTTCCAGAGTTGGCTCTTAAACCGTATTACTAAAACAAAAACTGAAGATCATTTTAGTTTTCATGCTATAATAATGTGTCCATTAGATTTTTTAATTATTACAATTTTTAGTGTGCTTTTTTTTAAATGTTAAAGAAGTTGCCATGAGAACATTTCTTTACCAGCGGTCAAATTAATTAGACTTGCAGAGAAGCAATTATCACATGAGAAATGCAAGATAGTTCCTGAAAAAAATGCTGTTCTGTTTATTCAGAATCTCTTCTGTCAGTGAAGTCTCTACTGGTGCTGCTGGGCTGCTCTGCTCACTTCTGGACAAGAGGGTGGCACCATCGCCAGTCACTTTGGGGAGGAAGTAGGATTTTCAGTGAATCTTTACACAGCCGCCAGCAGCGGCACTGCCTCCCTCAGGGTGACTAAAGGGCTGTTTTCTGGCAATGCGGATTAATGATTACCAGGCTACAGCCTCCCTCTTGGCCTTGCCTTCTGCTTGTCCTTAGAGCCCAGCAGTCTATTACAGGCTAAAGGGCAGCAATTTGGCAAACCATGTTGCGGTAGCAGCAGCAGAGCTGGAAGTCCCAGCTTCATGCAGCTATGCTTGCAGTGAGCACGAGACATCTGCCCTGAACTGGTAGCTCCAGGTCACAGTGGTCATCGGTATCATTTTATGGCACAGTTACTTCATCCCTATATGATTCTCTGCAAGAGGGGTTGGTCTTTATTTCTGTGTTGTGGAGCTCAGCAAATACTCTTGCCAAGACCGTGTTTCTACCCCCCTGCATCATGAGAATAGGAATGTTGCTGGTTTCTGGATTTGAGTGAGACTGATGAAAGCTGGGGCTAGAGATGTCCCTTGTGTGCCCTGTGGTAACACAAATCAGTTGTAAAGATGGGAATTGGGCATTATATAATATATTCCCAAGGCACTGTAGAGATAGGACTGTTTGCAGAGGTTTCCTCCTCTCAAAGAATATGGTGCAAGCAGCAAGCTCTCGGGGCCAGCAGTGATCCTTAGGGCAACAAAGTGCAGAGGTGCCAGTACTAGAAGTGTCACGTTGTAACTGCTGTGGGCACCAGGCACAGCGTGCCTGCCAGGAACACCTGCCTGCACAGTATTGCCCCAAAGGCCACGGGGAAGGGAAACGCTGCTCTAAGGAGCTCAGCCTCTGTCGCCCACACCAGCCCAGCATTTGCTGCAGCTGCATAGCACTGGCCTCCCACAACCACACCCAGAGAGGCAGGGAAAGAGACACAACCCCACATAGTGCATGGAGACCGGCAGCTTGTCTTAAAAGCATGCACCTTAAAAAAAAGCAAACACCTTAAAAAGATGTCTGTAAAAGACAAGAAAAGGCTCCCACTCCACTTTAAACGGCAGCTGAATGGACAGTATCCACAGTATGGGGAAAGTTCCCCTGTGCAATGCTGACAGTAGCATGGATCAAAGTCATGCTGGGTGTAGCAACAGCCCTATCTAGACTTAGACTTGAACTCTTCTATGAGAGACATAGCTGGTTCAGCCACTCCTCTGGGAATTCGTTTGCAATGTTTGCGTGGGGATCCTTGCTAGGCAGACTTGCCCGCTACCACCTCCTGTTCCCTTAGCTCTGGGACACACAAGTACCATCAGTGTTGTCATGGACACATGTGAGCAGCAGCAAGACAGGGTAAGGTGTAATTTAGCTTTCCTCAGGCAGTAAGGTAAGCTAAGGGGAACAAAAATCCACACAACTGGTGCTGCAGAGCTTCCAAGCCAGCTGAAACTTTCATGACAGCAGGAAAAGAATTGCAACAAACAGAAGAAAGGAGGTAAGTCTAGGTAAAGCAGGGAGCAAATTTGTTATCAAATATTCACTGTTTTTAATTTCACTGAGGCTTTTAAAACCTTTGAAAAACTACACGCATTACAATAGTATATCATGTAGGTTGCTGCAGCTCTAAGAACATGACTCCAAGCTGCTGGTTTGATTTTCCCAAGGATATCTTGTACTGAAAGAGTCTGGCTCTGCAAGCTTTGCAGTGATGTTGAAATATTCTACTGTAATGTGTTTAAGTGATAATTTTTCAGTTCCTTAAAGTTTGAAATGCTAACTGCCAATTCTGGCCTAACAGCTGTAGCACAGAAAAGACTGAAATCCAGGCTTCACTGTATGTTGGATCACAGGTTGTTGGACATTTGATCATACATGGGAATGTAACTACGTCGTTGTAGGCCATGGTTGAAGACAAAGATCCAGGGCTGAAGCTTTAAGGTTTTAATAATTTCCAGAATCTTTAGTGGCATCCTGATTAAATGCTGCATTAATGGGCTGTCTAGCATGCACAGTTATTTGAACTTTCAATATCAAATAATTCCTCATGTTGTATGGCAGGTCTTCACTCTTAAGCTGACCTGACTTGGAAGAATAATATGTAAACTGTGCTATGTATTTTGATAGAAATTCAGTTACCAAGTAACAGATAAAATGCATCTCTCCTGATCTTTTAGTAGGCACATAAGAGACTGCCAAAAGTACAATTCTTCAATTATTTGGAAAATAGAAGAAATACTTAAACAGGCTTCAACAGAAGGTAACACTAAGGCTGAAGTGAATTAGTTCTCCTATCTGGGCAACCTCAATAATTCAACTTCAGGAAGGCTAAATGAGAACAGGCTCCTGCAAGCAAGGTGAGAAATACTGGTAACGTACCCCCTGCTCCCTATTCTCCTCAACCTTCTCATTTTATGCCACTAAGACATTAATTAAGCTCAACATATCACAATTAAGCCAGTAGGTTTTTCCATTGCTTTACTGAAACTGAAAAAGTAGTCTGTACCAAAATGTACACAATTTAGTAGTAATACAAAATGTTAATTCTGTAAGACAGAACGTCAGTTAAATTTACCAAAATGAACACTGAACCACCATTTATTGCCAGTACAGTGTTACTTTAAATAATATCACTGAATGAGCATAGAAACAAAGTAGTTCCACCCTTTCCTTAAATAAAACGGTAGCTATTAACAACAATACTGGAGGAAGATAAACATTCATGGTATTTACATGCTATCACAGCATATCTAGCATGTAGTATGTCTTCGTGCTTGCACATTAGTTTTATTACAATAATATTAACATGTCTATCGATGTACTACAAAACAACTCATCATGATTTGTATCAAATTTGCACATTAGAAGAGCACCTTTGCTAGTCACCCCTTTAGAAATGCCCCTGCATTTCTGTAAGAAACACAGCTAGACCAATCCATTGGTAATTTAAGAAGCCAAAGAAACAAAAACAAACAAGCCTCAAGCATACTAGCAGTTTTCCTTCTATGATTAGCTAAACAGGATGATGCATTTAACAAGCTTCCCAAAGATAAATCAAACCACAAAAAAAAGGGTTTTCTGTATTACATTAAGAACACCTGAGGTTGCTTGACTGGTCCAAGTGAATATTTTAATACAAAAACTGTTTGTTGCATTAACCTGTCATTTCATTGGACTACCTTAGTAAGCACTTCTGAAAAAAAAAAAGTCAATGCAAGAGTCTTTTCTTAAAATAAATAATATCCCCTCAAAAAAAGTTTAAAAATGAAATAAAATGTAAAAAATACAGTATTAAAGAACAGTGTGATCCTCTGTCTTTATTCTATCTCAGTTTTCGGGAGTGGATACACACTTATGGGGAATAAGTGTGAAACACTAAAAAACTCTTGAGTATGCACTACAGAGTGCACTACAGTGCATACTCAAGTGCACTTCAAGAGATTTCTTTTAAAAGAAGTGTAAACATCTGTCCTTGACTCCTGTTATTTAAATCCACTTCTATCAAAAGAAGTTTAACAAACTGCATTTAATTAAACTGTTTAATATGTAATTCTTTTTTGTAGTTCAAGATTTTTTTTCCTACCTGAACAAAATGACCTAACAGTAAGGATTATATTTAATAATTCTGCACTCTGTACATCTTTAATTTTCCTTAACAGAATAACCTAAATTGTGGAGTTAAAATATTGAATGCTGCTTTGCTAAAAAAGCAGCAAATTAAGGACTATAGACTGATGCTTCTACAGAACTAATGAGTGATAAAATCCTGTCATAGCCTAACCCTTAAGTTTAAAATGTGAACAAAATTAAAGTTGGCAGTTCATAGAAGGTAAGCAGGCTTACCATCACCTTAAAACATACCTTGCTAACCAGAAAACAGAGATGGCAAGGACCAGTGTATTCTAGCCAAATGTAGACACTTTAAAAAAATGCAATATACATTATATTACTTTTCATCTTGGTAGCAACTAGGAGTTTACTAGTCAAAATACTCTTAACCTGCAAAAACAGAGGACTGACCCTGGACTGACCCTTCAGAAAGTCATGAATAAAAGAGTAAGAATTCTAAAGCCATTCAAGACCATGGAGAGGACCTCTATCATGAACTCATCTGTAACCGTTGGAGAAGGTCAAAGGCATAAGTAGTTTCACTGAATGCAAGTCCATTGATCTTTCAGTTTATCTTCCTCAGAAGTAATTGATCTGAAAGTGATTTTCATTTTAAACTTCACAGATTACATTAATTTTTCCTGCATACTTTGTCCATTGCTAAAACAATTCTTCATTTTAAAGCTGGCTTAGTATTCAAGCTGCTTTCTTAAAGCAGGTTCCTTGAAGATCTTGCAGATTCATTTTTGACCTAACAAAAACAGTAAGATGACCACATAACATAGCTAAAGTGATATGTTACTATCATATTTTACAATTGTTAATGTAATTATTATGGAATCTCCTGCTATGAGTGGAAGAAGGGGGGAAACAGCAGAGAAAAACAAAGTTTTGCACTTACCTATTGTGGATCATGTGGCTTTTGACTAGATGCCCAGCTGCAAGAGCTGCCATTAGTGAGAGTTCCCCTGCCATCACTGTAGCACACACAATCCTAGCAAGCTGACGAGCGTTCTCACCAGGATTATCTTGGCTTGCACCTTGAACCCCTAGCATCTGGAGAGAAAAATTAAGCTACTATAAACCTATTGTACATTTAGGTTAAATTTAACTTTTACCAAATTATAACCACTTAACAAGCTTTATATCTCTCCAATAGTAAGTATAAAGTTTTAAAAAATAGATGCATGAAAATAATTTGGTGATTCTAGAATTCTCAAGTCCACAGACTTTCTAGAGGGCCCGTTCTGCCAGTATTATTTGTGCACAACCCCTACAAGATGCAAAGGAGCTTTGTGAGTCTGTACCTGCAAGCAGGCCTGCTGCGGGAGCAGGTTGGTGCCTCCCCCAACAGTGCCGATCTCTATAGAGGGCATGGTGCAGCTGATGTACAGGTCTTCACTGCTGGAGCCAGTGCGCTCCATCAGAGTGATGCAGTTCGAGCTGCCCACATTCTGCGCAGCATCCTTTCCATTGAGAAGGAAAAACAAAAACAAAGCATTCAACTAAATGTCCAATTGAGAATTAACTGCTCTAAAAGGCTGACTTGGTACGGAGCAACTTACCNTGGAGCCAGTGCGCTCCATCAGAGTGATGCAGTTCGAGCTGCCCACATTCTGCGCAGCATCCTTTCGATTGAGAAGGAAAAACAGAAACAACACATTCAACTAAATGTCCAGTTTACTGGACTGCTCTAACTCCTCTAAATTAACTGCTCTAAAAAGCTGACTTGGTACAGAACAACTTACCTGACCACAGGCAATGTAGATGGCTGTAACAATGTTTGCTGCATGGGCGTTGTAGCCACCTATGCTACCAGCCATCGCGGAACCCACCAGGTTTTTGTTTATATTGACTTCAACTATATCTTCTGTAGTAGTCTTCAATACCTAGACAGAATAGTACACTTGTAACTATACAGTTCCTTAGCAGGAGTTAGAATACTTCATGTTAATCAGGCCCCCAGAGTTTACTTTATAGAGTGTGACTCAGTGCCTGTATCTACTTTTATTTTTGGTCAAAAGAAACTGTTTCATACGTAGAGCACCTATGAAGTAACAACAGAAGAGTCAGTGCTGGGGGTTTGGACTTGTACAGACCTCTAAGGAAAAAATCAATCAACTTCCTTCTATCACCTTTTAGAAGATGCACTTATCTTCAGTATNAAAAAAAAAAAAAAACAATCAACTTCCTTCTATCACCTTTTAAAACACTCATTTATCTTCAGTATAAAATGTATAAGCAGTTTGGTAAAAACAAAGATAACAAAAACTCACACAAGGATCTACAATACTGATGAAGATAGAAAGTAATATAAAGAGTTGAATACAGACAGATATAGTGATATACATGATTGAGGGCAGAGGGAAGCCTAAAGTTACTCAAACTATGATGGCCTCCTCACTATTAATCTGGAATGAAAATTTGGGGTTTTAACAGATACCATTCTTTCTTAGCGCTTTTTTGAAGTACTAGTCATAAAGGTCAATAGTTAAAAATTAATAGAAAGCAAATTCAGAAAACAATCATGCCAGTGTATAAATCTAGGCTGCATATACCCTTTGTCCATACTGTATCCAACTGCCTCCAGATTTTGGAAATAATATGCTAGAACTGAAAAAGATCCACAGGTGACACACATATGCAGTATATGCTAGAATAATCTGGTTGCTGATTCCTCATACAGACACAAGCTCATTTAGAAGGGGCTTTGTTAGAGAGCTATAAAAACTAGAGATTTACAGAGAACATAAAAAGTTGAACCACACATGGGTGGCAGAGCGTTACAGGTATTGTGTATTAACCTCCTCCCTGGATCCCGTCTCTCTTGGTCAATGCTGGAGATGAGGTTAACAGGCAAGAAACACCACGAGCCAACCTGGCTGACACATACAGCCTGTCTTGCCAGCTCAGGGGAAAGAATCTAAGATAGCACTTACACTGCAGGATGAGTTTGCCAGGGACTAGCACGGGCAAGGCTGTAAATGCTGCATTTCATCATCTTGGAAACTAAGGCAGCTTGGAATTCAATGAAGCAGCTGACTTAGTAGGGAGGCATGTGAACTTTAAAGAGAATACCAGGATTGTGCAAAAGACAATAAAAGATCTTCTCCATTGAAATGGCTTATCCTACAGCAATAGTCTGAAAACAATACAACATGTAGAAGTCACCCCTATATGGAACATATATTTCATATTCAGTTTCATAAAATATATGCAATTGAAATAGAAGAAAGCAAGCACTCACTTCTCTGACCACCTTGGCTGGGATGACTGCCTCACACACAACAGACTTGCCTCTTCCCTCTATCCAGTTTATGGCAGCGGGCTTTTTGTCTGTACAGTAGTTTCCACTAATAGCTATAACCTGAAGATCAGGAAACTCTTCGTTCAATCTTGCCAGTGCTTTTTCAGTACCCTGTTAGCAGATATACAGATATCCTTAAAAAAACAAGTATCTCATTATGGTTGTAAAACATTATCACGGAGAGCAGAACAACAAGATTAGATTAAAACTTCAGGCTATCAGTTATGGCTGAGAGAAAGGACATGGTTTTGGGAAGGAATCTGAAGCAGTGCAAATGGTAGCATCACTGCTATTGTTTTTCTAATCACAAGGAAATATGAGGAATAATAAGTTGTAATAAATATGTCCTTGATCCTTCCTGGTTCGTATGGCCTCTCTGGATACATTCTACATGTATCCAGAATGGGCATGTGCAGACCTTCCTGGAGGTACAATACGAGCCAAGTTAAACATGAAGGGCATGAAAATAATTCACTTTGAATGAAGTGGGAAGGAGCTTCTGTGTATTAGGAAATTAGACAAATTTCATCTATAGTACCTCTGATCCATTTATGTATTTTATCTGGGTAAACTGTGCATATGAGAGGCAGTTAAGAGGCAGCCAGTGCAAGGCTTTTCCCCATCCCAAGCTGAGTCATGCCTCAGTTTCTTCCCCATGGCGGCACTTGCTGCTAATCACCAGCTTCCTTATCCTTTCTTCACAAGGACTGATAAGCACAGCAGCAGATTAACTACTGCTGGATAGAATCTCGGTTCCAAAGGAACCAAGCAAGCAGTCCTACATTACCAGGAACACTCTTAAAAAAACAAACACACAAGAACTTCTGCATAAAATGATTTTAACTCTTTGTCTTTCAGTGTTTATAGTTTTACATAAACAAAAACCAGGCTAAGTCAAACAGTTTTATAATCTTATAGCACTGCAAACAGATGTGTTCTGCCCGCAAGTCCTATCTCATTCTGTCTTCACATGCTAGGCAGTCACAGACAGGCAGGGCACAAATGTTATGTTTTTTAAAAAAATTAGGAGAATAAGGAGACTGGGCCTTACTTTTGAAATCATATTCATTCCCATTGCATCTCCTGTCTTAGACTGAAAGCGGATATAAAGATTACGACCAGCCAAACTGATGAGAAGTTTTTGTAGGCGAGCAAATCTGCAAGGGAAGTGAATGATTATGTACAGTTCTTAAGCAGAAAAAGCTTAAACTAACTCTAAGGGCAAAGGCAAATTATTGCATATCGCTCCCTAAACTGCCCTATGATATCTGCACTTTTTCTTGCTCAGCATGGAAAAGTAAATCTTCAGTTATGCATATTGTTATCTCAAAAGAATTTTTGAAATGGAGTTTTGAAATATAATGTTTCACTGCATCTGAAGTGAACAGCCCTGCCTGGACTTTAATATGTAGGGTCCTGAAGTGCTAACACACACAAGTTTCACCCTATTGTACTCCCTAAAATAGCTGACTACCAGCCACCAACTAAAAATAAGGCCTTTGAAAATTCTTGGATCTTTTACAACAGGGCAAAAAAATAAAACATTTTATCTTCCAAAAGTCAAAGCTTTATTCATGCAGATTAAAGGCAAGGAAGAACAGGAGAATACTCTTTTTAAAGAGCAGCACAAATGACTTTTGCCGAGATGCATGTATGGCCTTGGAGGACACTCATAGGTTAGTAAGAAGCATAACTGATATGGATAACCTTCCTAAAGACAGATTATTACAAGTCTTGAAAGGGTCTTCTGATTTAAACAAACTATCTTACAATTCTTAGCATTTCAACTCTATGGTTTCTGAGGCCTGACATATTACTAATAATACCATCTGAAAGCCAAATTCCAAACTTTGAACTTCTTTTAGCATAGAAACTACTAAAAGCCCAAGTAAGTCATAATTTATTTTAAAGACAAAGACAAAATAAAAACATATCAAATATTGCTCAATTTCACTTGTTACTATGGTCCAGTCATTTACTGCTTATAATCAGAAAATACTTATTATCACAGATAATAAGATATTGCAGAAAATCACAGCAACAATAAAAACGCCAGTGTTTTCTTAGGTTCAAACTAAATGAGACAGCCATATATAACTTCTTATGCTACAATATGCAGAATTACAAATGGAAGCATTTTAGGGTTCATGGAAGACTTGCATCAGAAATTAAGGTCCAGGTAACCATTTTACTCACCTACTTGTGCTGTCAAAAGCTTCTTTTATTATTTTAAAACCTTCAGAGCTTTCAAGCCAAACCTTCACTTCTGCGGCCTGGCAGGCAGTGGGCAGCCTTACAACAGGCCCTCGGGTCATCCCATCTGCTAGAATACGACTGCTTGCTCCTCCACCAAGCTAAAAGTCACCACAGAAAAGAAGCGGGATCACCAAATCTGAATTTTAGCTTTCAGGAAACAAAAACATACCCTAAATGTTCCCAGACTCCTCTAAAAGACATGTTAAATATTTGTTTTATAGAAAATTTTTAAGCAGGTCAAGCAATTCAACAGTCGATCTTCTTTGACCGAGTTACTTACACATATGGCTCTGCATCCTCTATTTGTGCTCGCCACAAGACATCCTTCTGTTGTTGCCATTGGAACTTGAAATTCTTTGTTATCCAAGAACAGTGGCCCTGCTACGCCTACAGGAATGGGCATATAGCCAATCACATTTTCACAGCAAGCTCCCATAACCTTACAAGAATAATAGAAAAATCATCATTAAGATCATATGTATAATATTATAGCACACTACTCATTACATCTGTCATTACAGAACTATCTTAGCAAAAACCCCAAAACCCAAAATTTGCAATTTTCACAGCCACTTTGTCCAAGCTCACTGTTAACTCATAGACATTACTAAGAGCAGATATTCCATGTATTTGGAAAATATTTTTGCATTGAACTTTGCTTGTCTGCCTTCTACTCACCAAAGAGTAGTTGTAATTCCTATAAGGAAGATACTGCAAAGACGAAGGTTCAGGGAGTTTCTTAGATAACATCTGTCTACGGATGGACACCCCACGCTCCTGAGTTTCCATCAAGGTTTCCAGTTTGTATGCAGGAATGTGCTTAGCATTAACTAAGCTGATAACCTCAGCATCCGTAAGGAATTTTGCTCCCTTCTGGAAATGTAAAGGGTGGGGAGGAGAAAAAGCAGCGAGTCTATTAATGAAAGCAGCTTGAAATATTTCCAATAGCAACATTTATTTTCGCCATTATCAGATAGTATCTATAGGAGCTGACTGTCAGTGAGATTTCACAGCAAACAAGAACAAGGCCCAAAACCTTTCATTCAAACATCTACTCATATGCATGATTTACAGTGAAGCTTGATTTACTTGGCGTGTCATGAATGACTGTAGAAAGCGGCTTTTGTGTCCCTCTCATCTTCGAAGTAAAAGGGGAAGTATCATAACAAAAGATCATTCATTTACTATTTGAAAAAATGAACAAATATATATTTTCTATCTGTATTTTTAAAAGGGCGGAAAAAAGCAACTGAGAAGCAGAAATGACTTCTAAAAGAGAAGGCCTAAAAGAATGGTCTAGCATGCTATGGCATAATATTTACATATTCACTCCATTATAAAAGCTCTATAGATCTCTGAAGCAAGACATCACAATGAATAGGACCAAAATTTTTGGTTTTACTCAAAAAAAAAAATATATATATATATATACCTCCGCATTTCCAAGTATACGAACACATTCCTCAATAGAACGTGGTTCTTTAGGTAACTCAATTTCTCCTTCTTTTCTATTAGGAACTGCAGAAGTTTCCACAGGGTTGCAACTGCCAACTACAAATGTAGCCCTGGTTGAAGACTCTGCTAACACAGGTTTTATGACTTCAGCTGCATAAAAACAATTAAAATGATCTTCAGTTTACAAAAAAATAAAGATTTGGTTCTAAATAAAACAGGCTTTACAGAATTCACCAAATTTGATATTTATATCTGGGAATAAGATTTTTAAATGCTCAAAATTACCATTTCCATCTTTGACAATTAAAGTTTCTTCTACTGTATTAGATTTCTGATTGGTTTTTGGAAGTCCAGATTGTTTCCTGCAACAATTCTCAGGGACCTTTTTCTGAACCATCACTGGAGATGTTATGGGATTCTTCAGAGAGAGTGTGGATTCAGTCTCTGTTTGTTCAAAGAAAATGTATTTCACAGCAAGAAGAAGGGCTAATCCGAGAGTAATAACTTGCTCGATATCCATACTGGCCATTCTAAAAATAAATAAATAAATAAATTTAAAAACAATCCCAGTGAGAGAAATTACTAAAAATATTCACTATTTAACAACTAGGTCAAATTAATTTAATACCCACATCTAAATTATCAAGCAGGAAGATGCAGTAATCGCCCTTTGACAACTATCGCCATAGGACAACTATGATATAACTTAAGCTATAAGGAAAGGGGAAAAGAAAGCTAAGACAAACACTGCTGAGTTTTCTGAAATATTACGGAATCACAATGTGCACTTCAGCAGAGCTGTGAGCCAATAGCCTCCTTGAGTTACACACTGCCTCTATCTTTAGAGGAAAAAAAATGCAAGGAAAAAGGAATAAAGACACAGATTATCTTTTGTTTTGTGAGAAGGGTCAGAAATTCTGCACAAATAATTAACTCCCATGCTGTCACAAAACCCATTTTCTAGTCTGTTTGGAAATGTGCCAGTGCTAGCAGGAAAAGGCAATGCATCCAGAACAGCTGGTTCCTGACCATAATCACACTGTTTTAAGATTTCAAGACTGTCACACTATTGAAACACCTCTCATAAAATGTCATCTCAGGTTATTACGTATCCTGGAGCAGCCAGAGCTGCTGGTTTACAACAGCACAGTACCCTAAGGCTGTCACTGGCAGCGCTGGACAGTAGATACTAATGAATTAAATACACTTCTCTGCTGTGAGGGAACCTACCGAGAAAGATAGAACTGCCACAGGGAAACATTCGGCTCAATTCTCTTGGGTGTGTTCTCATCCAGTCCCACTGCGTTTTCTACAGTGCTGTTTTGAGATGCTGGTTCTGCTATCCAGCGGCTGTGGGCGTGAACAAGAACCAAACCTAGCGACTGTGGTAAAGAACAAAACAAAACAGCAGTCATTAAGTTTCCAGCTGTTAAGATAAATGATTTATTTTGTACTTTAACTTCTCATGACTCAGAAGGCTAAGGCTAAAGGCTGACATTCCATGCCACTTATCAATACCATTTTCCAGTTATAGATTCATTTATATGCTTTTATTTCAGATAGAAACAAGTTCTTTATGATTGCATGGCTTGAAATTTGGTTATCAAAAGCTATTTGGGCAGGAGAAAGACTACCAGACAAAAACAAAGCAGAAAGAAAGATAGCAAGCCTTCATCAATTTCACGAAAACTAGCAATGCATGGGAAACCCACCCTATCATGTCCTGAGTGCAGGGAAAGCTGCAATATTAGCTCATCACATTTTCCTTAACTTCTTTTCTGGCTTATCTTAAAGCTTGCAGCTTTGAACCAGCTCCAGCACACCCCTCCTCTTGCTCAAGTAGCAAGAGGAGAAAGCTGAGGGTACTTGTACAGGAAATAGGAAGGGAATTAGGGCATGTGAAGAAGCGACCAGTGTAATGGCATACGCAGGAAGACTTTAGATGCAGGTTTAGAGGATGTTAGAATTGCCACTCATTGTTCATTACAAGAGCACTGGGGTGCAGGATAAAAGTCTATAGGAAACAGAAGTTGTATTCACTGCACAATAACAGCTTATTCATTACATAAATAGAAGTAAATGAAAAAAGTCACAAACCATGATCATTTTGACCCTCTGCGTTACAGGGTTTGGTTTATTTTCTTCTTCTTCCAGAACACGAGCAAAATGACTGAGCTGCCATATAGGACGCCCTTCACGACTCTCTCGAGAAAGCTGCAAAAACAACAATTTAAGAATAGGCCCTGTTCGGGACGTTTGAAGAAACAAACATGTCTGAAGAATAAAAAAGCTTCAATTTCGCATTTTTTATTATTAAGAGTGAGCCTAAGGTAGTGAAAGGCCCTGGCCAGCTGTTATGATTCGTTTACCTGGGGTTCGACCAGAACACACTATTAATTTAAGTCTCTGGCAGTAGGGTAACAGTTGATTGGACAGTTGATGGACAGTTACTGTCCATCAGTTGAGCTACTATAACTTTTCTTATTTATCTTGTCCACTTCAGCAGGAGAACCAAAGTGCTAACGCACACCTTAATGAAGAAGTGTGCACAGCCTGAGCACTACATTAGCTCTCTCATGAAACTGCTCTTACCTCTAATACTAAGGACACGCAAGCTGGAAAGAAGGTCATGAAGACAAAGTAGTTGGCAAGAACAGACATGCAGCCGAAGCAGCACATGATTTCAAGTTGCCGTACCCCTGCATTAAAAGAAAATAAATAAATTGATTTTTTTAACATCTGCAGATTAATGAAGACCAAGTGTGTTTAGTGCTAATCATTTTGCAGTACCTTAGTTTAACACATACAGTTAATAATACCAAGTGCCTACAAAAGGAAGGTAAATAAATAGCTAAAGTCATTCCACATTCCCACAGATAATAGCTATCATTTGAAACCACAAATATCCCAATGTCTTTTAAATGGTCTTTTTTATATGAAAAGGTTTACATTCTAAAGACTTTATTACTCACCTGACATAGTACCAACACCGATAACAAGACACTCCACAAGGGCATCCAGTGTAAAAGTAGGGCCTAAAATTGCCATTCCACGTGAAATATTTTCTCTTACTTCATCCTAAAAAAAATGAAATTTCTGTACATTAGCATAAAGACAAAATCGAAAAGTTGCACAAAAAATTTTCTACATAAAGGGCAGAGAAATTAATTACTGTGAGAGAATGCATGTGTTAATCATTACAGCTCATACAAGCTATTATACTTCCAACAGTCTTTATTTATATCACAAGATTATTTAATTGTGAATGTCTCCTTTTTTGGCTAGTAAGTATTCTTAAGCCCCTACAAAAATCAATGCATACAGACTTCATTTAACCTTTAAGCTCTAAACTTTAAGCTCAATGTGTGTGTGTGCATGTGTGCATGCATGTATGCGCATGCACATGCATGCAAAAATATAATTTTCTCCAAAAGTATTTTAAAAGATTTGTACAGTCTATTATACTATAATATACAACTATATAACATCCAATTATAATGTTATATATATATGTAATATAGTCACAATTATTACGATAAGTTGCCTTGTACAGTATTTATATGCATGATCTAGTTTAAAATAATGTATTTTAGAACTTCAAATATTAGGAAACCATTCCTATGTATGATAGGCTATCTTTACTGTAAATCCTTCATATTGAGCTATGTGAATTACATTAGAGTATCAATGTCTAAAAAACAAAACAACCCCCCAAAAAAAGAAAGCACAAAAAACCCCACTGACCTGTGAGTTGGAACTAAGTGCAAATTTGGCTAATGCACTCGCTCTTGAAAGATCAATCAGAAGCAAGAAGAATGGTAAAGCTTCACTGAAATAAAAGGTATATTTTAAGAACAAATTCAAGCTTTATTGTATGGGAAAACATTTGAAGCAAGAAATCCAGAATAAGTATCTATTACTTACTTTAAACCTGTCAGTTCTTTATCCAAGAAGTGAATTACCACTGTACTAAAAACAAAACTTGAGAAGATTGTGAAAAGGCCAGCAATACCTTAAGAAAAATCATAGAAAAATTATAAATCATACATTTAAATCATTTCCGATCATAAACCATAATTCTAATATTTCAGATGATATACACACAATATGAAATACAACCCAAGAATAATGCTATTTTAAATGTATATTAAAAATCTATGCTGCATTCAAATTAATATTTAAGAAATAAAAGCCATGCATCTCTCACTTCATATAAGCAAGAAAGAAAACTAGCTTAAAGAGTTTCACACACTAAAGTTATATCAGGAACTACATTTCCAATGTTTATACAATTCTATATAACCTTTCACTATGCAGAAGCCCAAAGAAATAAAGCAAGCCAATTCTGTACACTGGCATTAGCATTCTCATATTCATTACCTTTTTTTTTAATTAAAAAAAATACAATTGAAGTGTAAAAAGCAAATAGAAAATCAGATATATTACCTAAAATGTATTTTGACCCAAGCTGCCGTAGGTTCTGAAACTGGAAGTATATGTAAAGAATTGCAATGCAGCGGGTGATTGTCAGGATGATGATGTCGCTGCTCAGAACATCCTGCTCAAGACACAAAGTGATCTGGTTAGCCCTCCCATGAGGGAATCACTTCTTATGTTTTATTAGAAACATTTAGACTGCGAGGCTGTGTTAAAAAAAAAAAAAAAAGGGAATTTTGGAATAAAATAAGTATCACTGTCAGCTTTTCTTAACAAATTAAGATACTGCAAACAATATTAATACCAAATTTTTTCCTGTTCTCTAGATATCCTGCAACCAACTGTTCTATTTAATAAAAAGCTCCTGTGGCTCACTACCTTTTGCATACAGCTTCAATATCCAGCAAGGGACAAGTAGGCAACAAAAAATGGAATTTCTACATAACTGCACTGTTTTTAATACATTATAGCCTGTTCATATTGTACCTCCCAAAAAGAACAAGTATTATAAAATGAATGTAAATTCCTACTTCTTCAAGTTTTGGGCACTCATAATTCCAGCCACAGATCTTATCATTTCCAGTGAACATCTTCATAGACATCATACAGATGGTGAGAGTCACTGTTCCCACAATAACTTCCCATGGATGAGAGGCTACAAAAAGGCCATGCATGCGAAACAGTCTGGACAACATTTTCAAGATTGTTTTCTTCTTCCAAACCTAGAAAATCTGCAACACAAGAAGGTTTCATATAAGCAAGTGGGAGGATTTGGGGAATAAAGGATAGAGCTTTGAAATTTCCTGCAAGCCACCTCAAAATCTGTTTTGTTGGGAAAAAAAAAAAAAAAGAAAAAAAAAAGTTAAGTAACATGAATAAGGAATCACATCTTCATCCATCTACTTTCCATTTATAAGCACACTAATTTCTGAAAGAGAGTATGATCTGCTCTGCTGCCTTCTCAAATCATAAAGTTTCACATCTCCCATAATCCCTACCTCTCCCTGGTTTCTTTAAGTAGGATTTCTTATTATCACCTCAAAGACACAAACAGAAGTCAGTTCTTCTCTTCACTATGCTCTGAGTGCTGGCAGCTCTTAGCATTCACTATGGCCATATGATTATGATACCATTTCAACTCCAATTTATTGTTTTGCATCACCTCCCAATGAAAGGGCTCAATCCTATTTCTTTATTTAGTCTTCTGATTAAAACCTTGATTAACTATATAAGTTACCAATGTCATGCACATCAACAGCAAAATTTCACTGTTACCCTTCTCTGTGTCTTCCTTACTTCCTAGACATTCTCTAGTAATTCAAGTTAATCACATTCAACAGTTGTGCTTCCTTCATCTGAAAAAAAATAAATCCTTCTCAAATATGGCATTCTGCCTACAGTTCTTTTGCACTAATAATCAATTCCCACATTACCGATGCATTTCATCATCCCTGTGTGCTTTCAATAGATATCAAACACCCAACAGAAACTCTCACACCTTCACAAAACTGGTGGCATGGATGCTCTGTACATCCTTCAGCTACGTGAACTACACCCTAGTCTGTTTGCTCTGTGTTACAGCTTTAACTCATCAAGGATGTTTAATCATGTTCTACAGCATAGAAATAACATGCCATAAAATTCTCTTAAATATATTAGCACTGAGATTTGTCTTTCTCCTTGCCTATATTAAAAAATACATAAAATTATATGACAAATTGTAAATATATAACTATATCTTAGAGTTTAAAAAGATACTTAAATAAGAACCTTAACAGAGACTATTCATTATTTACACACACAAACCTGGTACTAGACTCCTATAGGGGATTACACCGTCTACACATTATCACATTAAGGAAAATAAAATCTCTTTGTGTTATTTTGTAAGTAACAACCTATCCCCTAGGCTTTAGGAAGACTGTATTTCTATTATTATTCCTTTTATTCCTATTACTCCTATTATTCCAAGCTCAGTGGCACAGGCATAAGCAGCACCAGTCTGTGGCAGCCCTTTTGTGAGTGATGGAAATATTGGAACCATTTGGGAAAATCCCAGGGACTGCCTTTTGCAGGAACAAAGTCTTTTAATCCCTGACAGGAATCTTTATTTCTTCTATTTCTTTCCCTTCCTCCCCACCCCTCCTTTTCTAAGTCCTTTAAAGACAATATTATTTTTTGCTTTTCTCTGTACAATATAATGCCTACACTGCTTTGCAGATTTATGCTCTTGCAAAACTTCTGTTCCATAGCAGTAATATGGACTTTCCTCTGCAGCAAGAGGGCACATTTTAATTAAAATTCTCAAATAAAACATAGTAGAGGAATGATTTAGTGCTTTTGATTTTGTACTTCAGTGGTTCCAAAACAAAACAAAAAGGAAGGGCCTAATAATAGCCTAGGGATAGAAATTACTAATGCTTTGAAAAATTACCTTTCTCTAGACAAATCAGAATTAGCATGTACCACATGAGCATACAAAGTCCTACCAGCTCCCAAATTAATATTGCAATACCTAGTGATTTCAACTATGAGTATTTTATCCTGGCCAATAAAAAAACAGTATTAAATTTAGAAAGATTTCATATATTTCCTCAGATATATACTTTTGACATCTATAAGCCACAGAGATAGAATTTCTGTGTTAAGAAGTGCAAAATGCTTGCCCAAAAATTCATGATGCAAAAATGCATTAAATTAATTATGAAAATAACTAACCATCACATCTATTATTGTCCCAATATTTTTATAATTAATTGCTGCTACAGTATATAAAAATATAGACAATCTCACTGCTGACCATGGGTTCCACAGACTGGCCCCAAAAGCATTTTTAAAGTCCTCATTTTTGACAACTGTTATTTTAGTTTATTATATGGTTGACATTCTAGAAAACCTTTAAGGAAGACTTCATACACGGATCTTGTATAAATGCTGCACTACAGGATACTGTTAAAATCTCAAGAATCAGAAAACTTATGATCGGTCACATTTGTGATCCTATTAATGACAGGTAAAACTAACTTATAGCTTGAAATTAGCAAGACCTATCTTTAAAAATGAAGCTAAATTGTATTGTTAAAATTATTTTGTTAAATTTCAAAACAGTGGCTCCAAACAAATCAGTCATATCCACTTCCTATCTACCTTCCTTGTGCAATCAAACATTGCCAGGAAAACATTAAGTAAAGCAATGAAGTCTAGAAAGCAAAAACGTACAAAAACTTTGGACCAGAGCATAAAAAGCCAACCAGACAGGTTGGACATAATGGTTTAGAGCACCGATCAGGCACTTGGCTACATGGCTATTCGGCGTGGGCAGCCCAGATCTCCACTGGCCTTGCCTCAGCACCATCCTCTGTGATGGCCTTCGTATGAGCAGCACAAATGTCCTCTCCTGTGCTGCCTGACTCAGCAGTAGCTACAGCGTGGAGCGCATTCGGCGGCAAAAGCAAACCAGTGGAATCCTGGCCAGATCAATCGCAAGAAAAGGAAAAACACACACATATATGCTCTTATACATATATATGCGTGTGTGTACGACAGGACGGGGGCGCCTCCTCGATCTGCCAGGCACCGCGGCTCGTCCGTACAGAGGAGACTCTCGCCGGCCCGCGCGGCGGCACCGCCACCGCCACGCCCGGGGG